>BGPR01024721.1:0-16271 GCA_013235015.1 Araneus ventricosus | reverse complement strand
TACCTTCATATCCATCTTTGTTGATATCTTTCAAAGAGGCGAGAGACAAGCCAAATCGTCCTTTTGTGTAGGTTCCATCGAGTACACTTCGCTCATCCGTATCAAAATGATGCTAAAAGACAAAGAGATGAAAAGAACACATTTTGATCAGAGAAAAATCATTATGAGCAAAATTGGTAATTCATTAAATGCTTAAAATTAATTCACACTGCCTCACTTAAGCTGCAAGAGTGAAGAATGGATCAATCAGAGATGTTAATCACAGGAAATAAGATACAAAAAAATATGTGCTGTATCTGCTTTGTCGTGCCAATTCTGTACTCCAGTATTTTCAAAGTTTATAGCGTGAACTTGCCTTTACACTTTATAACTTAAGTAAATTTCTATTAGCGTGTTTTCTGATAATTAAAAGGCCACCTGATTATCTTCAAATTAATTGAATTAGTCAGTTTTATCTATACCTTCTCACTCGATATGATCCCCATGATTGTTTGTCTAAAGTATAATATACTTAATTTATGCTGACATGATGCGCGTGAAGTTCTTCAAGCCTCTTTAATTTTGGAATACAAAACGCATCTTGTAGTAGGAGAAAGGTCTTGACCCCACAATTCAGCGTAAGACAACAAACATTCAGATGCAAGATGGCGTTATTTTTGGCGAATTGGGTGGACTTGGCCCCACAATTCAGCGTAAGACAACAAACATTTAGATGCAAGATGGCGTTACTTGGCGAATTGGGTGGACTTGGCCCCACAATTCAGCGTACGACAACAAACATTTAGATGTAAGATGGTATGCAGATGTACTTTCGTCAGATGAATTTTTTACATTCCGTCAAGTCAAGAGACAAAACCAAGATCAGCGGCATTTTAGTTTAGCTACCTTAACTTTCACTGGTGAAAACAGAGGAAAAACTTTTCATTTGCGGAAAAAATCTTTCCGCTTTTAATATATAATATACCCAGATATTCCAACATTAAATCAACTTTATTTTAGTTCTTCAGTTAAAGATAAATGAAGAACTCTGTATCATAAAATGTTGTGAAATGTATGGACATTTCTATCTGGGGAGCTCTAATGGTTATACTTATCGTTATAAAGTATAAATGAATCATATTACGGATAGTCACTAATTGCAAAACGTCTGAGAACTTTAAAAGTCATAGCGTCTTTTGAGATATACATTTATTTTATTGTTTTGGAAATGTTGTCTATTATAATTTTGCTTTGGAGTGTAACTATGCCGAAAGAAATTCGACTCCCTGAAATTCTTTACATTCATTCAATTTTAAGTATTTTCTTAATTAATGTTACGCGTAAATGGCTTATTTATTAGAATAAAAAGTTGAGTAATTAATTTTTGCACGCAGATGAAATTATTATTAGCAAACAGTAGCGGCGAATCGGGGGGCCTAGGGGGGAGCGATCGCTCCCCCATTCTTCGCGAGAAATTTTAAATTTATATTTCATTTTAGCTGACTAAAACCAGAAATTAAAAAGAAAATTCAATAGTGTTAAGAAAGCCAACTAATTTTGCAACTAAATTTTAAAATTTTGTTGTTTACCTCCTATACTGTCGGGTACATTTAGGTACCTCTAAATTTTTTACCGCCCCCCCCCCCTCCAGTCGCCCTACTGTTAGTAGATTATATAAAAAAAATTAAGATGTAAATAAAATGACTTTCAATTAAATTAATCTTATTATAACCCTGATTCTATTGCGTGGATTCTCAATTAAATTAATTTGAATCTTTAAAAAAAAAGAAATGCGAATACAATAAACGGAATTGTACAGCTTAAGGCAACTGGCACCATTTTGTCCATTTGTGTAGTTTTAAACAATGATTTCTCAAAAGGTACTTTTGAAGGCTTCATCGGAAAGCGAGATAAGAATTAAAGAAAAGTCTCTTTTAATACGTATCTCTAAAATAGCAACACTTAAATCTACATTTGGTAAAAGCTAATCATTTTTATACTACGCAGAAATGATACATAATCGTGGCTCAGTAAAAAATTGCTAGTTTAATCTGAAATCATTTCTTTATGATTTAAATTCAAAACTGAGTAGCTTTTGTAACTTCAGTATCAAATTAAAGACTTTCTAAGTGTCTTTCAATGTTCAAAAATTTCGGATAACTTCCTAAATTAATAGAAACACTAAATGCTCTTTGACATATTATTTCTTATTTACCTTGTTATCTTGATAATGGACATAGACTCGACCTTCTTCATACTTGCTCTCTTTTGACTGCAAATCCGTGAAAAAAGGAGCTCCAACAACAATGTCATCCAAACTGTAAAACAAAATTTACTCCTTTAACTGCTTATTTGGTTATATTTTTAATTACTTTAGTAATTAAAAATATAAAAAAGTTAATAAAGTATTGAGGGATTTCAGTTCTGAATGAATGAAAATATATGTTTTAGATTAAGTCTTCGAGAGTTGTCAGTATTAATTGATGACTTGTGAAGAATAATTCATCATGAAAAAGTATCTGTTTTCAGCCACATGTTGAAAAATACCTTGCGAACATTAATACTCAAAACAGAATGTAAAAAATGAACATTTGTTTGATTGTGATTTTCAACAGTATGGCGTCATGAAACGAGAGCGAAGCGAGAAATACAGCCCAGAGTGCAAACGTGTATAGTGGCTAACGAAGAGCATTTTGAGCAATATAAATAAATGACCCAAAAGACAGGGATGTGTCTCAATTTCTTTCTTCCACTCTTTATGACATGACAATTTTCGAAATCAACACCAAACAAATGTTCATTTTTTGCATTCTGTTTTGAGTTTTAATGTGCGCAAGGTATCTTTTCGTACTAAATCGAGAGTGCTCTACAACTTTCTAATTGACTTTTTTCTCGTATCTTTCACCGTCTACGAGATAGGACCGCAAATTCCAAAATTTGCCGATAGATGGCGTTGTAAGTTGTCTAATCGAGTAGCGCATAGCCTTTTTACTATACTAGACACTAACTTTATGGCCTAAGCTGTCACCGCTTAGAAGTTAATTGGGTGTATCGGATATAAGTGAGGACCCTGCATAACACATCTTTGCTGATATTATGCTATTTTTATAATGTTACTTACCCATCACCATTGACGTCGGATACACAGACGGAATATCCAAAATACGACCCCATTTGCTCGCCGCTGATATTCTGCAAGTTTCGCAACAGAGAACTGTAGAGCACTGCCTGAAGGTGAAAAAAGAACAAATGATTCTTCGACTTTTCAACTGTACTCAATTATTCAACAGCATGAAGCTAAAAGATTTGATTGAGATCTGATGTGAGATAGTAATTGAATGTAATGGCGTATATCGCTCACGGAAACACTGTAACTCAAACAGGCTGAACTTACCTTTCCAGTCAGGTTACTTCCCCGTGGCATACCGACAACAACATCCTTGCTGGAGTCCCCAGTAAATTCACCAGCTGCCGCTGAATACCCTAAAAGGGAAATACCGAGTCATATGGATGAATTTGTGGAGGAAATAAGTTCCATTTCGAATAGTTCTTAGCCCTTGAAAAAGTGGACTAGAATGGAATGGATTCCTTGTTTTGTTTCTAGTTGTATTCGATTCACTTGAGTTTATTTTTATTTCTTTATTTATTAATTCCATTATTTTCTGTTTTTTTGTTTTGCTGCTGCAATTGCGCGCTACTTAAACACTGCCTTCATTTTATCAATTTTTTCCTAAATTTTACTCTTTAAATTTTATTGTGTATTAATTAAAATAATTTTTTTTGTTCTAGTTTAAAGTTTAAATTTTGATTACTTTTTAAATGTGTTCTATTTTTTTCTTGTTGATTGTTTTTATGCTCTAATATTGTGCTCCATTCTTTCGATGGTGAAGGGAATATGGATGTACCGGTTCCTTAATGTTTAATTTTAATGGGTACTTCAAATATTGTGGACAAAGGATCGTACTAAGTCTGGGCAAACGGGTGATAGATTAACTCCACTATTTAAATATAATAATTGAGAAATGCGCCTGTTTTAATGGTGGCTACATTATGTACTCAGTTTGCTTAAATGATCACACCCTCCCCCCCTTTCCAACATGAATGGAATGGACATTAAACTTAATAATAATAATAATGAATGACGAAAATATTGCCCAGTTCTCTTCAAATAGGTACTGTTCGGCAACGGATTCCGAGACTCCTACGTTTGGACGATTTTACACCGGAAAGGGGTGTCAGTCATATGAGCGCATTTCCGGAGTTTGTTAGATCACGCTCAGTAAAATGTACACATCACCCTTCCATTCTTCACTTTCCCCCTATTTTGATGAAAATAACTCCGCCCGGCGCCTGCGCAAAAGCAGGGAGGGTTTCCGAATCCGTTGCTATACAATATTAAATACTAGATCTTGATTTATTTTGTCTAAACTTCGAACCGGCTATCTTACCAAGAAAGCTGTCATCATCAGAGGCTGGCGATTCCCTGGTCTTTCTCTCCTCATCCGTAACCAAGTCTTTGGAATACACCTGTCCTAAAAAATAATTCGATAGTTTGTTATTTTCAAATAAAGCATTTCTTTTGATGCAATAATTAATATTATTACAATAATATATTTCCTTCATGTAGTATTTTTAAATCACACTGTATGTAACATTTTTAACGACGATATTTTTCATACCATATTAAGTATCGCAAGATTTCTATTTCCAAGAATGAAAGAATATGACTAATTTTTTTTCCCATTTAAGAATATTTATCGAGAATTAAAATTTCCTTTGAAATCAAAAGCAAAGAAAAAAAATTTGTACTCTGTTTTCAATCAAGGGGATAAAATGCATATCACTTGCATTATCAGTTAAAAACAATTTTAAAGTAAATAAAATGACTAAATGATTAATGTGCCAAAATTAAGAATTTTAAAATTTCTAAAAGATAGTTTCTGATTTTATTACCTTGCCAATACCAGCTACCCGGAGCACCAACGAAGACTTTCTGGCCATCCTGAAATTAAATAATGCAAGGAATAAATTTCAACATACACAATACAAATACCACGGAGAGTTAAATTTTTCTTAAAATTGTATCGACTTTAATTTAAGGTCCGGAGCAGAGGTCCTTAATCTTGCTTCCCACTGCCGACATTAATTCTACCAGAAAAAATATTCATGGCATAATTTAGGATTGAAAAACTTTCTTTCTGAGATCCCAAGTATGCGCACTTATAAAATATATCTATTGCAACTGAAAATCGTCAGCAAAAATTTAAAAGGAGGTAGTGTACACCAAAGGAGACATTTTTCCTACAGGAATATATGGGCGCACGCACCCCGTCGAGGCACAAACACAAGAAATAGACGAAAAAGGAAACATAATTTTTTTACTTCACAACCAGACGAACGTTAAGTCACATTATGCCAACTGTTTATACTCTCAAAAATCAAATAATTCTAATAGAATGATTCACAGACACGTGACCGATTACAATCTGATCTCGGAGAGAGAAATACAGTGGAATCTCCCTATAACGAAATCGATTGGTTCCAGTTGAAAAATTCGTTATAGAGAAAATTTCGTTATACGGAGATTAGAGATTTTTGCAGTTATTTAAGTAAATGTAACAACCCTTTTAGTATGTGCGATAAGTTCAAAAATATTTAATTATGACTTTCAATTAAAAATGTAGTAATATTTATTATAAATTTGTTAAAATTATACTAATTTTTATTGTATAAATAAAATGCTCAAAAGTGAAGACAATTCACCAATTTAGAGAATAATATGTACTAGTACGGATAAACATAAAATGCGTATTGTCACATCCATTTGCTGTTTCCATCCCACTCCACCCCTATTCTTGGAATCTTGAATGTAGAAATGTTGCTCCCTCTGTAGAAACCCAGGTCCCCACAACTGCATTACCCTTCACGTAGCATTCTATTGTTATGTGTTATCGCTGGAATGAACAATGCGAGTGTTTCCAGAAACAGGTACTTGTGAGCGATTTGTTTGCACAGAAATTAGCAACTTTCTCCAAAAATGACAAAAATCGAAAAGATAAAGGTCTGAAAAAATTCCTTATAGGGAGACAACCACTTCGTTATATGGAGAATATTTTGAATGTTATTTAACATTCCGATTAAAAATTTCGTTATAGGGAGAAATTCGCAGTAGAGAGACTTCGTTGTAGGGAGACTCTACTGTACTAATGTAGGGGACCAATCTTTTGAAAGAAACATGGAATAGTAACGCCATCTGATAGAAAACATTTTGTTCCAAAAGTCAAACGCATATGTGCGGCTCTCGGCCCACAGCAGCACTTACGCCGTAACGCAAGGGTGCGGCGCTCGGCCCTGAGATGCGTCAAGCTGAAACGCACATATGCGGCGCTCGGCCCTGAGATGCGTCAAGCTGAAACACACATATGCGGCGCTCGTCCCGAAGGGGTTAAGCCACATTATGCCAACTTTACCGGAAAGAATCAAAAGTGAAAATAAAGATCACTTTGCCTATGAGAACTTACGCGCTTATAGCTCTAGTGCAGGGGTTCCGAAACTTTTTCCCCTCGCGTACCCCTTGATTATTATTTTGTTTTCGCGTACCCCTACTATCACATCCAACTCTCCCAACCATCCGTCCATGCAAAGTTTTATCAGTAATGTGAAGGTTAGCTTAAAAGTGAAACGATTCGAATTAATAACATTTAACATTTGCAGAACTTATTTTTGATTTTACATTTTTACAATAGTATTAGTCCAACGCCAAAGCAAATGAAACGTGTATCTTTATTATTTCGTTGTAATTTATCTGTTTTTGTGTACAGTCTGTTTAAGAAACTGAGCCACAATGTATTAACATTTAAATTTATTCTCTATTTTATATACCAATTTAAAATAAAATGTTAAAAATAGTTAAAATTTCAACTTTTCTTATTCCCCAAAAAACTTCTTTGGAGAAAATAAGTGCAAAAATTGTAGTTCAATTTGTAGCGCATGGCACAATACATATTCAGTAAAAATTCTATGTAAAAATATTCAATAGTTCTTGAGATATTGTGCGCGCAATATCAAAAAAAACACTTTTTGAGATGTAGCGTTAAAAGATATGGCCATTTTCAATGTTTATGCTGACCAGCTGATACATTTTCCTTCATAATTTTCATAATTATGGGAATTTTTTTTAACGCGGATTGTTTTAAATTGTTCAGAAAAGACTGGGTAAGAATACATATATATTTTTTTCATAAAATCGAAAATTTCGAGGTTTAACAGTCGTATGTCCCCTTAAATCCCTAATGTTTCCGCCAATAACGACTTTGACTTCGCCCAAATGGTCCTTCGCGTACCCCCAGGGGTACGCGTACCACAGGTTGGGAACCTCTGCTCTAGGTCGTTTCGTCCTAGTCAGATTCTGCGTGCAAAAATGTAATCACCTGAAAATCGTCATAATTTGACTTGCGTTCGTTTGGTTCTGAGGTACACTCTTGTCATCTTACAGCGTCGCTTATAAGTACTCTTTGCAAGGCAATGCTTACTATAGTTACTCGAAATTGCGTCCATCAACACACAAGCTTGTATGCACATATAAGCTTGAAAGCGACGCTGGAGTGACTGGTATAGTGTTTTGGACAGTCAAACACGGTGTTAGTGCACGCAAATTTGAGCGATTATTGCAAAAAACTTCTGCGAAGAAACACTTGCCCGTGATGCTATCAGTAAACAATTTATGTTTACTTTCTTGCCTATTTCTTGCATTTGCGCCTCAACGGTAACTTAGGCCCATATTCATTGTTATGAAAAGAAAAAAGAAGTTTGTCGTAGTGTATCCTAACAATCTTCAAAACTTTTCCTATGAGTTTCGGTCACCCTGTATAACGATAGTATGAACATTAATAATAATTAAAATTGATACAGTATTTAGTCTAAATGTTGTATGATGAAAGTAGATCTTCCAAATTAATTTTGCTGATTAATATCGATGAATTTCATCAAGTCACTTATTGTCACGAGTTTTTGCAACCACAAAATTATTTTATTTGGGCCTATGCGGAGTTAAAAGCAAGAATTTTTGGTTATGGAGGATGGTTTTAAGTTGATGATTTGAAAATTTGTCATCACTGCAGTCATCAATCTTCTCCCATTTCTATGCACAACTTTTTTTTTCTTGCTGACATTCATTTTCCCCCCTTTCTTTTGTCTATTCTAGACTGTTTGCCAGTCTGCTTTAAAAGCAATTCTGAGAAAGCGTTTCGGCGAGTTTAGAGGTTCTTGAATTACACAAACGCCGGTGTAAAAAATGAGACAAATTGTGCCAGGTTTGATTTGCTAGCTTTCAAGACACTCATGAGTAGCATTTTCGAAATCCTTACCCTTAATTCTTGATTTGCACGGTAAATTAGCTGACCGAGAGTGCTGTGTAAATGGAAATCGTGTTATTTGTATCCACTTTTCCCTATGAAAATAATTTGGAATAAATCCAATAAATTGATTTATGAGATCTCGATTTTTTTATGAGTACAGTTTAAAGAAATATTTATTAATTCAAGTCAAATTTTAAGGAGGGAATAATTCATAAAACTGGACACAATCATTGGATATGGATTCTTTTCAACACTACAAACATTCTGTGTACTATTTCCAGTGGCGCAGCGGCCGGGGGGAAAGGGGATATAAATGCCCCGGGCCCCAGTTTTAGGGGTTATCATAGGAAGAATCCATTTCTAGTAGGTAGAAGTTCATTCAAATGTGTTCCGCCGCAAACTAGCGCCAAGAATAAAAGAACTCCGACTTCCGTTGGATTCCTCCAATTCGAAATGGATCTTCCCAAGCATAACCAGTTGCTATAGCGACCGCCGTGGACTAGATAATTTGGCGGCAGCAGTTCTTGTGGTGGACAGACAGTATATATTTTTGAAGCAAAACATGATGAGAGAGCTTGAAAATAAACCATGTCCCGGCACATCATTTGAGTTTGCTAAGCCAATGATGGCGACTCGAGTAATATATATACAGTAGGACCCCGGTAATCCGGACGAATTCAGGCACATGGACGTCCGGATTAGCGAGTTATTTAAAAAAATAACGTCAAACACTTTTTCAAGAATTGCATGTATAGGTACTATGGTATATTTGTATGAACTCAGATTGTATGGATAAATTGAATGAACATGATATTACATACATAATTACTACATATATAAGTGAATGAACATAATATGTACATACATAATTACTACATATGTAAGTGAATGAACATAATCAATGTCCAAAAAGTCAGTGATTTTTTTTTTTTTTTTTTACGCTGCCGTTCCAATTTTTAATTTAAATACGCGGTCTCTTAAACATCTGAGGAGAATAATTTCGTGTGCTTCAAAATGTTGCTCTTCAGCCCACTGTAATGAAGTATTGAGTGCCGCCACAGCCTCAGAATGAGAAATTTTGACGGGATTTACGTCGTCATCATCGTCATCTTGTGCTGTTACCGTCCTGATAATTTCATCGTCTGTTAAAATTTCATTTCGAGCCAAACTGTCGTCAGCCTCAGCAGCCCACTGGAGGGATTCGGTATTAGACATTCGGGGTCGTGTTTTGTAATTGGTTAATGAGTGATGCAAGCTGAATTTCTTCAGTCTGCACATTTTCTTCAACTTCATAATCAATAAAATTGGGAAGCAAATTTTTCCACTAATTGTTGATCAGCAGTGTAGACACAGATGCCCAACAGCTAGCAAGACTGAACACGACATCTTTTAAATTTACATTTTTCAGTGTTTTTTCCAAGTTTTCATTGTGCACAGGATCATTGAGAATGTTCGTAAGAAGCAACTTGCGATATCCCAGCTTGATGTTTTGAATAACATTCTGATCCATGGGTTGGATCAGCGCAGAATGCGGGTTTGCATCATTCTCTATGGACCGTCCGGATTACCGAGGGTTCCGGATTAGCGCGTGACCGGATTACCGGGGTTCTATTGTATATATATTATTCCTCAGACGCCATTTACCTTCGTTACGTCACTGACCATGTTTACAAAACAGTAATGAATGCGATGAGGAGACAAAATAAATGCTCTGTCGCAGGCGCCGTTTGCACTAGCTAAGTCCCTGATGATGATGATGATGGGGGCGAAAAAATCCAATTATAATCCGGGCGCCAGTTGCCCTCGCTACACCACTGACCATTCCGGAGAAATCTGTAATTTTTCTTAACGAAAACTAGTCTATAAGATTTGCATTTGTGTTCATTATAGGAAGTAATATTATTTATACTTATATAACTCATGTTTAGGGATTAATTCTTGGTAGAAATTCTTAGTAGTTTGACAACTTACTTAAAGATAATATTTTGCATAATTTTATTCAGCAAAGAATGAGAAAAGAGAAAAAAAATTAAACTCAAAGCATGAGCTAAAAACGTCTATAATTTACACAGGAACAACGTCCAGGTGAATTATAAGTTCTATATTTTCAATTTTTCGTACTTTTTACAAGCTACCTAATACAAATGATCTAATACATGTGACATGTTCTAATGTGTACCAGATTCTAGCAATTAACAGCATGAAAACGACAAATTTCTGAAAACAAAGGGATGTATATTGATATTCTGACTGAAGTTTTCGCGTATTAATATATGTAAAAACAAAATTGCTACTCACTTCAGCTAATGCTGCCGAAAATCCTGCTTGACAGTAACCTTGTCGATGGAAACCCCAGTAAGCTGCAAAAAATGCACATAATTTTAAAAATGGAACATTTATCAAAAAAAAAATAAGATAAACGTTTAAATAATTTTTTTGTTCATAATGCATGTTCCTGAACTCTCTGACTGTGTTTCCCGCAATTTCCGCGGTTTGGAAACAAGTCTATTTTCTGCTGCATTCTGCGATTTTCACAGGTTAATGTGTTTACTTAGTATTTTTATACCGTTGGATCATATTATACTAATAAACCTTTCAGTGGCGAATCCAGGGGGGTGGCTATCGGGCTGCAGCCCCCCCCTCAGAGATAGGCCAGAATTCTTTATTTTATTTAAAATCACTACAGCTGTTTTTCCTTAACCTCCATTCAAAAAAAGTGAAAACATTTCTTCCTGGTTTTTGACATGCTCGAAAGTTTTCCCACTTTTGTAGTCATTCCACTCGTATTTGCAGCATAGACACGGTTAAAAACATGTTTTTGCTAGTTATTTCATTGTGTTTTTTGTTAAATTATCGAAAGTATTGTAGTGTTCTTTCTGATTCTTATTGTCAGGTGAGTAAAGTCTGTAAAGTTAAAGTGTTTTGGTTTACATAAACCAAAAGATTTTACATTCGTCACGACGATACAAAACTTTTTATACCTCAGCACCCCCATACCAAAATCCTGGATTCGACACTGAAACTTTTGCATATAAATAAAAACTCGTTTGGCTCAACGGTATTTGAACGCGTTTGCAATCGTTGCATCTAAATAGTTGTTCAACGGTATTTGAACACGTTTGCAATCGTTGCATCTAAATAGATGTTCAACGGTATTTGAACACGTTTGCAATCGTTGCATCTAAATAGTGAGTTGAAAAAAAATCCGCAGTCAGAGGGTTACTGTTGTCTAACAGAATGAACTGGTGATACTTTTGTACAGTGGCATTTGCGTACAAATTCTAAGTAATGGCGCTTGCATATAGGTCTGGTCTCTGCCGCATTTAAAACTAAAAAGCAACGAAAAGAGCAACACTTTAGCACAATAATTAGACAATAATTAACATATTCATTGGGTCGGGACCGGAAATTTGCGCTTTCGAGACCCGTTCCCATCAAATCTCCACCATATACGTGGGCCTGGTGCACACTAAATCCGGCGGAGTCAAACGTCCTTCCATTGGTGTGGTGTGGGAGTTGGAGGAGAGGGTTGAAAGATCAGATGTCGTTCTCGTTATCTGACAACGATAAAAACATAATGCTCGTGTAACTTCAATGCAGGCCGTTAATTTGAATAAACTACTCTAATTGAAGCGAACAGGGACAAAACTATTTTCGTTTACTTACTGGAGCTGTATGACTTTTGAAATGCGATATCGGGATTAACACATTTGTGACATTGTGACCTACAGATGGGTCATTGTGAGCTTCTCTATTGAATTCGTGCTTCCCGGTGGTTTTCTTACTAGTGAAGCTTGCATTCACTGCGTCAATTATTACTTACTTGAAATGAAAGTATAATTTTTTTTTCAGCGTAAAGCTTTTCATATACTTGCCCAGCGATCGTATAGTGGTTAGTACATTGTGTTGTGGCCGCAATAACCCAGGTGGCTTACGCGACTGTACGGAAAATTTTAGCAAAGGGGCCCACCGTTGGGAAACACCAAATTTCCGTCCTATGACTAAAAATCATGTAGTATAACAATATGTTTTACACTAAAAATGGCTAGATACACTTCATTTTGGAAGTAAAATAAAATGCGTCTCTCTGAGAAACAGCCGCTGAAGATTTTTTTCATATAAACGTGTTAACTAAGAGAATAATAACTAGGCGCTTTATTTTTATAAAACTGCCGAATATCTTAGTGACAAGAACCAAATGTTCATCTTTAAAATTTTGATTAATTAGACTTTTTTTCTCTTCCATCAAAGGTAAAGAATTGTAACTCGTATTGAGCGACTTATATAGCGTTTTCATTGAAGTTTTTATCAAACAAAATCGCCATACATTGCTCGCATCTGCTTAAAAATTTGGTAGTCTTCTCTTTTCAAAAGAATTTTATTAAAATCTAATAAAAGAATTATTTATTCAAATCCAACAAAAAATTATTATTTTGCATCTTGTTCATAACACGCCATACCTTTTACCGTTATTAACTTTGAATGGATGTGCTATGCTTCAGTTCCCTCTTATTCAAACCCAATCAAAATTTTTTTATTCAAATCCAATAAAAAATCATTATTTTGCCTCTTGTTCATAACACGTCATACCTTTTACCGTTATTAACTTTGAATGGATGTGTTATGTTTCAGTTCCATCTTATTCAAACCCAATCAAAATTTTTTTATTCAAATCCAATAAAAAATCATTATTTTGCATCTTGTTCATAACACACCATGCTTTTTATTAACTTTAAGTGGATGAGTTACGTTTCAGTTTCATTTTATTTAAATCAAATTTAAAAAATGAAAATTGCCATTACTAAGTAATGGATGCGAAATGCCGAGGTTGGCGCTTCCGTGAAAGCTATTCTTTCATTGAAAAGTTCCTAGAAAGACAATTCACTTCTGGTACACGATACGTTCGCCGTGACATGAGTTGGCAGTGAAGGTGGTGTGCAGAAAGACAAATTGAGGGAATGAGTTAGTTCGTAGGCCATTCGCCAAGACCTTGGTTTCTGCCGGATGTTCGCTGCCAAAGCCAACAGGTAAAAGGGTCCATGGCCGATTTGGCACCTCTTCGTTTTTATTTTGGCACCAAGGTAGACGGAAGCTGATGGCAGAACATTTTGTTTCAAGCCGTTTGACAGCTTCAAAGTGCAAAAGACCCAGAAAGAATCAAGACACTTAAAAGAAGGAGGATGATAGTTAAATCCTGTGGGTAGGGAGTCTGCAGGGTGTTTACAGAAGAAAACCCCAACTTTGAAGGGATGTATCTCCTCAACAAAACAAGTAAGCGCACGATTCTATGGAAAGTAGTGAAAGAGAAGTTTGCAAGTTCATTTTTGGCGAGATAAAAGTTTTTACCGCCACTACTGGCGAACATTGACGAACTGAAAGTGAAATAGCAGCAGCCATCCAAACTATAACACCGAACATGCTGGAAAACAGTGTGGGATGAATTCTCCTATCAACTGGATATCGTTCGCGTTTCTGTTGGTGGTCACATTGAAACTTTCTAATTTAATTAACCCTAAAATTTTATTTTTGTTTTAATTTGTCCAAAAACGTTGCACTTTCTTTAGTTTTGTAATCGTAACCCTTCGAAGTTGGGGCATCCTTTTGTAAACTCCCTGTATTACATATTATAAGACAATCTTTCTAGAAATCAAATGGACTGATTTTGTTTAACCGCTTAACTTACCAGCCCGAGAATACTCGTGCATCGAATTATCGAAATTTTAGTCCTATAAACTAAAATTGAATCATTAATTAGCTTTATAATTTGACACAAAAAATATAGGATCCATAAACATCTTAAGTATCCTATGCCTTCTTAGATGAATGAAAACGACAGCCCCTTTCCAAAACAGGAGGGGTCATCTTATTAGATAGCAAAGAAAATTATTAAGTTAAGTGGTTAACCCTGCCGTTTACAGTGACGTATCTAGACTCGCGAATCGAATTACTGAACTTTTGATATTTAAATCTGTAATTAAATTAAAGTATCAATTTATTCTAACGACGCTCAAGTAACTCATGTATCATTTACTAACATATATGGATTGAAATAGCAATAAATGCCCCAAATATGATTTGTCATCTAGTTAGGATTTTAAATGAGTCCTTACGTCGAGGGGTTATAATCCATTTCATTGACATCTGATTAACACCAGATGTCAATAAGTAAATTGAAACAGAATAGCTCATTCGGCTATTTTATCATTAGTGTTATGAAATTCTGCATTTTAAGCTACGAAGCTTGCATCTTTTCTAAATTGTTTCTCGTACCTTTACTCTAAGATTCGAAGCATTCTTTCTTTAAGATTTTTACGTCATTTCTTTGAGATAGCCATTTCACTTGACATCCATATTAGCAGCTATTTAATCGGAATCGTATGACGTTGTCTATTGGATTCCCGCAGCTGATATGTAGATCTACTGATTATTAGCAGAGTATATATACTTGTCTCTACTATGTCATTTTGGGTACGGTCTGTAGGTCCTCTAAGCATTCTCTCCTCGGAGAGACAGTGCCATGTAAGCTGTTGCTGTACCTATAAGATGTAGGACAAGTATCAACCTTGTTAAATGGAAATGTGGTAATCTGTAAATATGTACTTAAATGTGGTCGTCCAAATAAATGTCTCTTTTAACTTATATGTTTCGTCATTTCTGAAACAATAAGAAATGCTCTATCTCGTAGAAATTCCACTGCAAAAAGCCAGGACGCTTTTAGCTTATTATTCAGCAGCTCTTCATAACTAGTGTTACTCAAGCTGCCTGTCTCTACTACAAGGATTATAGTTTTTACGAGACTAACGAGTGATATTGGCAAATTCGCTTCCTGTGCCTAACAGTTAGGTTACTATGAATTCAAATAAATCACTAAAGTATTGTTTATAATAAAAAGAATTTATGTCACATGCTAGTTAAGGCTCGAACAAAAGTGCAACTGTAATACAAAGGATCTTTCAGTTATGGAGCTTCCCGTGTAAACAATATCCTTTGTCTTGTCTTAAAAGACGAGTATAGAGATTTTTAGCAACAGACAACCAAAAGAACACCGTCGCTTATCCCCGTAACCGTGACCATTCCGGTGGCTGAGCAGTTTCATGGGCATGACACGGTGATTTTTAGCAACAAAGGCCGTTATTCCCAAATTTTGTGTAACTTCTCATTCCGAAATCTAATTTCCAGTAACAGTTATTATTTTTTTTTATTTACGTCAAACGTTTATTTCACAAAAATATTCATTTCAAAATGGCTGCTCCCTTTGCAACCCTCTTAATCCAAATCAACAATATCGTTTGAACATTATTCTCGTTAATCTCTTATGTTTTCGTAGTTCGAGGGTATTATTGTTATTTTTTTTTTTTTTTTTACTACAACAGAAAATTCGATTTATTGCCATTGTCAATTAAGGTATCCGACTGTGTTCGGGGACATCTTTTTAAAAAATAACTTATATATTTTTTAATACTATTTTTCAACTGCATATGTTTTAAAACTATGAAAGTATTGTAAAATTAAGCTTTCGAAATAATATTTAAAAAAAAAACTGTGAAATTTGAAGAAAAATGACTAAAATATTTGCCTTACGCTAACAGTCATAGACAAAATCATATTCTAAATATGCATAAATCCTTGTAGGAGTACATTTTTATAATAGTTATCTGTGTTATGCTCTAAAATATTTCTTATACTTCAAAATAGTTTTGAGATATAGCTGAACATAGTTACTAAACTGGTAATTTTTCATAAAAAATGCTTTTCGTTCATATTTAAGCACTTCAAAATAATACTTGATTTTAAAATTGGCCTTAGTTTTTAGAGGAAAACATTGAGTATATTACAGAAAACAATCTCAGAAAATTTTATATCAATACTTGAATAACTTTTTGAGAAATCATTGTTACGGTCGACAGTTTTCCTCAAAAATTTCATTTCTCAGAA
>BGPR01024720.1:833-22951 GCA_013235015.1 Araneus ventricosus | reverse complement strand
ACATTACTTCGTTCAGTTACGTATTGCTTAAAACAATTTTTACCAATTAATAATAAAATTATCACAAAATATTTTTTAGGAAATCGATCTAATTTAAATAAAAATTTTTATAAAACGACCTGCCAAACTTTTTAATCAGATGTACTAATCTATTCTATTATTTTTCTAACCAAAAAAGTTTGATCTTGTCTTTTAAATTTTTACTAAATCTGTACCAATTTTTCAAATATACTTCAATTTAGTGCAACATTTAATACATCCAATAAAAGAAAGGTATTAAACTATTTAAATTTATTTTTGAAGTGTCTTCTGTGAAAGACTAGTAATATTTAAATCGCAGTGTATTTTTTTTTTCTTCAGATATCTGAACTTTACAGTCTTTTAAGAATATTTTTGTCAAGAATTCTAATGATTACTTTATAAAACATAATTTAACATTTTCAGATGTCTTTCAAGTCTTCATTTAAACATCAGAATTGTAATCAAGGTGATTATCCCGCATTTTCCACAGTATTATTTATTAAATTATAGTGATCAATGACACTGAAGAAAGAATTGAAAATTTTACTGCTATCATACAATACTACCAAATTAACCAAGAGACAATTCTAGAATAAAATAATAAATATTTGACTAAAATTATTTATAAAATTCTTTAGGTTTTAGAGGAATTAAGAAACACAGAACTTAGCTTAAATTTTTTCTGGTTGCATAGGTTAAAATATACAGAAACACAATAATTAACAAACTTTATGAATTTCAAAATTTTATTATATACAAACAATTTACATAAATTTTCAACAGATGACACATCAGCTTTAAACTCGTATATATACATACAACACTTGCGGTGCATGTTAATTTACGCAAACCAGAGATTAAACTTGGATGAGGGCAATTTATCTTTGTAAGTATATTTCATTTCCACAACACTAATAAATAACATGTAAAAACCATATGTGAAATTTAAAAAAAAATCTGTCATCGCGAAATAAAATAATAAATTTGTGTTTTTCTCTCCGAGAGAAACTGGTGGTCTTGTTGCTTTACTGGGGAGCTTTCCAATATCCACTTCTTCGTTACAAACTGGAAAACCCATATGTCTTTTGAAATCAAATTTCATCACTAAATTACATTGATTTCGAACTTTTAAAATTAAGTCTCTACTTTTCAATTGAATATCACGGCATAATTCATACACCAGTTCAAAACCGGAATATACGAAATCTATAAATGAAGAATCAACAACTATAAATTACGTAATAAAAATTTCATTACTAACAACTATAAAAATAATACCCATATGTCATATATTAAATTTTACAAAAATGTAAAGGATTACAATGAAAAAAACTAAGCAAAAATACACTGATTCCTAAACATACTACATGAATTTTGCAACATAATGAATTAAGATAAGTGGATAATATTTTTAGAGATAAAAAAGGTTAAATATAGCTCAAGCAACATTAAAACTATTCTCCAAGAATTATTCAGACACTTTAAGGTTTAAATAAAACTGTTTCACTCACATTTATAAAAAAAAGATAATATAAAGTTTAATTCATAAAACAAAGTTAGCATTGTAGAAAAACATTTTATAACAGGGAACCTTTCTAGCAAATGTCTTCTAAGAACTGCTATCTTTATGTTATCATAATAGAAGTTAATAAAGGTAAGTACTAGTTTAAAAACAATCTTAGAAGAATTCAAATTTAGTAATAACTATAAAATATCTTGTGGTATTATTAAAAATTAATAATCTTGGGAGACTTAAGCATTCAAAAAGAAAATCTGCTTGTGTAATAATATATTTTCTTCTGTCTATTATTAAAATGAATATAATCTAGGAGACTCGGATTCAAAAAAAAAACAAAGGTCCATAGTTTGATCTTTTTAATAAATGCTTTAAAAAAACATTACATGGATGAGCAAAAACATTAATGAATTTTAAAAGCAGATTTTATTTTATGTAAATGAATTAGGTTAAATTTCTTTAGAAACTCTTTTAAACATATACTTATGAAACGATTGTTAGTAAACAATCCTACTGAGCAAGCATTCGATTAAATTTTTCATGGCATTTAACGATTCAACTAGTCTAACAAATAAAAAAAAAAAAATTGTATTAGTAATAATTGTACAGCAATTTTAAAGTGAGTAAAAGAATTCAATCAGTATTATCAAGTAGTTTATATATCTATATGAATCATTGAGCTAATGAACATGCAGAGATTGAAACATATTCTAATGATTTGAAGGGCAAATAGAATATATTTATACACTTACCTCTCTAAAAGTGCAAGATGACAATCGGTAAAATCTTTTTTTTTCTCCCGACACACACAATCATGCGGTTTTTCCTTGTCAATCGTTCCTCTGCGAATTTTGTCCCCTGATTCACGCTATTTCAGACCAGACAGAATTCCAAACATGCTGATCCGTTTGCTCATTTCTCAGATTTGATGGGTTTTTTTCTGTCTCGCGTCAAAATCCGTGAAGTGAGTGGCCGCCTTAAAGAGTCTCAATTACGACTGAGTTCCTTCTACTGATGCAGGTCGTAAAACAATGTTCGTAATGGATTCTAATCATTTTTTTTCAGCACCTATTTTCATTCAAAAGGTTATAAAAATTTTACATTAAACACAAAAAATGCAATCTATGCTTTATAATTTAAACAAACCGGTGGGAGGCCTCTCTAAACTTTCTTCATCAAACTTCTCAAAAAAAATTGAACTTCCTCTTCCTTGCGTGATACAAATTAGAAACTTACTGTAACCCAGAATGCAATGGACTATCAGGAATTTTTTCATTGTAGATTATAGTGATTAGTAAAATATTAGGTGAAGAATCAAATTCAGTGACGTAGTATTAAAATCCAGCAATATTTTTTTTTCTAGCAAGTCTCCGCTAATGCGAGGGCGTGCGAAAAAGAAAACAGGAGAAAAATAGCTCGTTCGACTCACTGAAATCGCTGAATAGCTTGCGCATGCCCAGAGATTACTCCCGTACGCAGTAAATAGCTCAGCGGAGTGGTATCCCCTAAACTTCTCTCGTATACTTTCAAACATGTCATTTACCTTCCCCCGTGCGTTGATAAAAAAGTTCAAGAACCAACTGTACCAGAATGCAGACTATCAGAAGGCGTTTCATTGTAGATTATGATAGTAAAATTGAGGGTGAATAATCTATTCAAAAGTGCCGTATCTATTAAAACTTCGCAATATTTTTTTTTATCAAACTCTAGCAATGCGAAAGCGCGTGTGGAGAAGAAAATAGGAGAAATATTCTATGCATGCGCAGAGATTACTTCAGTACTCCAGTAGAAACGAGACGCTGTAAATATTTGCTTACAAACCTCGCCGCCAGATGGTTTTGGTAAACTGCCAAGTTTTCAGTATCCTCTTTGCAGGCTTTATTTCTACCACTACGCATGCGTATGGAGTAAAACAGATGCGATTATACAGACCGACAGACAGTCAGCCCTGTTGACGAGTTTGGTCCAAAATTTTATACGAACTCCTACATTCATGATCATAAAACTGTGACCAAATTTTATCCATCTAGCTATTCAAGTTTTTTGAGTTTCTGTCATGACTTCGACATACATACAGACAAACTTCCGTTGACGGATTTTGTCCAAATAATTGATGATGAAACTCTACAAATTATGTGTAAAGACCACATACCTATTTCCTCATCCCCGTAGCTCTAATAGTTTCATCGAGATCAGTGTACAGCACAGACGTACAGACACATAGAGCATACGGACAGACATAATTCAAAATTGTGTTTTTCGGAATCAGGGAGAGTCTAAAACGTGGAGATTCGTCAAAAATCTCGAGTTCGAATTTTTGACGATTACAATACTTTGTATATATACCGTATACGAGAAAGTAAAATTGGAAACGACAATTTGAACGCCTTTATTCTCGATTGAAACGAAATTTGGGCACAGATCTATAATTAAGACAACCGTCATACCACATTTTTTATTTATCTAAGTCCAAAAGGTTTAGAGAGGTATAATTTTTACAAGTATGCGTTATACAGTCCGACAGCTCATCAACCCAGACAGACAGATCTTCCCGCAGACGGTGGTTTGTCCAAAATTTGATAGAAAACCTACAAATCATGTCAAGATCACATACCTTAAATTTCATCCCCGTATCTATAATAGTTTCCGAGTTATCGTGTTCACAGATCAACATAGTTCTCAAAATTGTGTTTTCGGACTCAGGGAGGTCTAAAAGTGAGATTCATCAAAATATAGAGTTCGAATTTTTAACGACTCAACTGCTTTCTGTTTGTATACCTTCGAATACGAGAAAGTAGAAGTGAAAAAATGGCATAATAATGCCGATCGTTCAGGCGGAATTCACTTCTGATCCACAAAACCTGTTTGAGGACTACTACAGTCAATTAAATTTGCAACCTAATTGTTTATATAGAAATCTGTCTGCTAAACACCAGTAAATAAACTGTTGGAGCTAAAACCTGAAATAATTTTACTATTCATCATAAAGACTCAAAAATAATTAAGTTTAAACTGAAAACTTCCGAAACTATAGTTTGGACTTAGTGAATTTACCGATGAATTATTAATTTATTTAGAAATGGACACTACAGAATAAACTCCATCTTACAGAGTCTATGATACGAAACAACCTAAAATAGCTGCGTAAAGACACAACTAATAAAACAACATATATGACACAGAAACACAACACGAATTTAAATAGTACACAATATAAAAACACTTCAAGAGCAATAAAGACAAACATTCAGTCTAATAAAAGCACTATAAGACATACTAAAACACATCAGATAATCAGACTACCTGTTAAAAATCTTGTAAAATTTATAAAATAGAAAAAATTCACGATATGTAATTAAACCTGGTAAATACATTTACAAATAAGCAACTCTTCCCTGTGACTCTAGACGGCAACAGGAAAAAGTGATAAGGCTCAATATGTCACTGGTAATCAATGGACACATTAATTCTTATGATAAAATAAAATACAAGAAAGACCGTCGGACCTGAAATGGAATGCCGAATATGTTAGTATAAATGAGATGAGGATAAGTCTGGGATATTAGAGATTTGTTGTTCTGTAAAAAATAAGTAAAGCGAAACCCTGTTTCGTGACCTGTTCAATAATTTTACATTTATTTTACTTTCTCGTATACGAAGAAAGAGAAATATTGTAATCGTCAAAAATTCGAACTCGAGATTTTGACGGATCTCCACGTTTGAGACCTCCTGAGTCCGAAAAAACAAATTTTGGAATTATGTCTGTATGTCTATCTGTGTGTGTGTCGTTCTGTAACTACGATAATCAAAAACTATTAGGAGCTACGGGGATGAAATTTGGTATGATGGTCTTAAACATAATTTGTAGGTTTCTATCAAATTTTGGACAAAATCCGTCAACGGAAGATCTGTCTATTTGTATGTCCCTTGTGGTCATGTGAACGCTATAACTTCAAAAAAACTGAAACTAAATGGATAAAATTTGGTACACAGTTTTATCGTTTATGAATGTAGTCCGTATAAAAGTTTGGGCCAAATCTCAAAGAGAGGCGTTCAAATTGCATTTCAATTTCTTTCAATCGATTCTTCATGCACATGCGATATTGGTAGTAATCTCTTTGTTGTAAATTTTATTTACAACAATAAATAATGTTTTCAAGCATCAATTGTTACAATTTTTTTATTGTTGTAAATCAAACCGATCTCATTATTTCAGCAAATCTTTCATTCACACGGTTTTGCAATTGTTACGGTTGTGGTAGTATAAATTGTTTTCTTGGGAATTCAATTCCAAAGCAGAATTTTCGCTTTAGTATTCATTGCATTACCTATTTTATCGCACCTGCTTCAAAGTAATGTTTTTTTGAAACGTTCCAACAGATATTTGATTTCAGGTTTGTTTGATTTTTTGTTTTACTTTCTCGTATACGAAGTATACAAAGAGAAAGTATTGTAATCGACAAAAAAATTCGAACTCGAGATTTTGACGAATCTCCACTTAGAAAGTATACGAGAAAGTTTAGGGGAGACCACTCCCGCTGGTTATTGTAAGTGACCGAGACAAGACAACAGTACTCGAGACCCGAGCGGACAATAGTGAAAAATAAAATCTTCAAAGCAAGTACACCGGAGAAATGTCTGGTACTACGTTTGATAAGGCCTACTCCATTATACGTACTGCAAAGAAAAATGAAACCTGGATAATGATTTATTTTGAAATTTATTTTTTGTGGTCTTAAGTCGAGGGGAGAGTGTATTTGTTAACCTTGTAGCAGATTTCAAATGGAATGCTGCGATATTAACAAAAGAGGGAAAAAAAGCCCGCTTCTCTCCGTCACAGGCAGTCACGTGACTTCTATCACGCCACTGATTTTGTTCGGACGCTCACATCAGGAGAACCGCCTCTTTTCGATTCTCCTCCCGAACCTTCTCGAAAGTGTTGAGCAGGTACAGAGATTTCGTCAGCCACAGCAGGAATTTCGTCAGCCATATAGTGATGTGTCGGATACGTTTTTTTCATTGACTCGGATCCGCGAATCCGAATCCGGCTGCGGATCCTCGGATTCGTTCCGGAGTGAACGACAATCACTGCAGCCATAGGAATTTCCCTTTTTCAGCTTGACGTAGCAATTTTCACACGGGACAATGCTTCCCGGCGAAACGACGATCAACCATTTTTTTGGAAAACTATCTGGAGCGGGGTTTCAAAAGGGAACGCATAACATTTTTGAGGCATAAATAAATTCTCATTCTACACATTCAGGAATTTAAGCAATTAATCACTATTTAAATAAACACATAAAATGACAAAATAGAATTATTTTCAAAAGATCTTTTAAGTGATATGATATTCGTTAAATGTTAGATAAAAGAACAGAATGATTTGATTAAATACATTAAGAAAAAAACAAATTGAGATTAATAATTAAAAACTTAAGTTGTTGGTTTAATTTCAATATTGTGAGACAACACAACAGATGGAATAGCAGGAACGAGCTTCATAAAATTTGATAACGATTTGTTGTTGCAATAAGTGCTGATGTTGAATAAACTTTAAAAGTAACAGTTAGTTTATAAACGCTGCAAAGAATAATATGTTGACTGATAAAAAATCTACATCGATCTGACATTGCACAATGATGCATATTAGTGTTACTTAGGGTTTTGCCTTTAGTGGATTTTTCTAACATTTTTACTTCGGAAGAGTTTCTCATTATGTAAATTTGATATCAAAAACATACCCAAATACAGCTCCAAAAAGTTTATATCTACATATAATGAGCTTTTTAATACTTAATTAAAGAACTGCAAATTAAGGGTTTTATTGCAAATATTTAAATTAAACATATAATTTTTCTAAAAAATTAATGTCGTCTGTTAAATGAGTGTGAAATTACACACAAAGAAATGCTCTTAATATTTTTTTAAAAACCACAATTAATGAGCTGGAATTTTTTGAAAGCTTCACAATTTTGTTCACAAGCTGCAGTATTGGCTATAGCGGAGGTAAATATAGAGCGTGTAAATGTTCTCGAAACCATTTTTGAATTAGAACTGACAGCAAAATCTTTGGACCAATTTGGACAAAATTGGTTTAAATACCAATTTTTATTTGTCCTATTGCCCGCCATCATAAGAAAACGGATAAGCGATTTCTTCTTGACAAGAGCAACAATATTTCCGTACCAAAAAAATAAAAAGCAAATGTCAAAAATTTGATATTTGTAGCTACCACCAATTCCTTATATAAGTGTCCCGTTCTTTTTAAAAGCAGTCATAAGTTTCTTGAATTTTATTGAGTTATTTATACTATATCTATATGTTAAGGTAAAGCAAAAATGAAGGTAAACCTAGGTTTAACCGGTTAAAGTGAGGATTGCCAAGGCTAAAGCCCAAAGATATCTTAACGCTTCCATATTTAACCGACTAGGATTAATTAGACCCATTTTAAGATTTGTACCTTTATAGCAGTCATGAATTCTGATCAACAACTAAAGCTAAAAATTGTCCGTTTAGCTGAAAATAATTAGAAACAAGCGTCCCAAAAATGGGACAATGGCGATATGCTCTTAACAAAAAAAATACTAGTATAGCGTTTGTGCCGCCAGAAAGAAAGAGGTACTTCCGAAAAACATTGCATTTCAGTTTAGAATCATAGAAATAGACTGAAGATTTTTATTTGACGCAAGCAATTTTATTTGTTTCAGATTTAAAGATCACAAAGCAGTTAAAATATTGATTATGATCTCTCTTTTTTATGGCATTTTATGAATTAGGCAAGATCGAGTTAATAAATTATTACAATTCTATTTTACAAAAGGCTCCTTCAAGGAATGATATCAAAAGACAGTAATTTGTGTGAAAATGGCTTTCTATATCCTTATACACCAAGTCTATCATCTCGGTAGAGGTTTCAAAAAAATTACAATTGCAGAAATTAGTTTATGATTTCCATTCCTTGAAGAGTTTCTGTATAAAAATTACAGTTTAAACCTTCAAGGAAATTTATTTTAACTTTTCTGAATAATAAAATTCCTTCCGCTTGTGTTATAACATTAATTTCTTGCATGGGAATTCTTTTTAAAAATTTATTTTATAATTGGCAAAAACAAAAGTCTCAATTGTCGATCTGCCATGATGCGTCTGAAAGTGTTTCCTCAAAGGCACATTTATAACTCATAATTAGATTTATTTTCCGTGATGATAATGTTTCAAAACACTATTTACCTACATCTGAAATGGAAATTTATGAAATAGTTGAAAAGTAAAACCTGAAAGGAAACGTGATTTTCTTACGCCTGTTAAAAGGAAATTTTCCATTCCATCTTTCCTTACGATCGTTATAATTATCACGTGACTCAAGAAAATCTCTTTACAGGCAAGATGGTTTCTTTTCAGATCTCCTTTCTTAAGAAATCAAAAGAAAATACAAACTGACTTTTTCCGCATATTTACGGAACCTACTATGGGTTGGATTGAGGTCGCTTTTCATTGGCTCTCAGCGTCACGTGACTTCGCTTGCTTCTGAAAGATGTCATAGGAGCGCGCTTAGTTTGGATTTCGATTTTTGTACTAGCTATTGTATCATGGAGAAACCAAAATTATCTTTATCTTGAATTCATCATTCCATTTAGAAATATCCAAATAATCGTAATTAAAAGATAATTTGGGTTTCTCCATGATACAATAGCTAAGACAAAAATCGAAATCCAAATTAAGCGCGCTCCTATGACATCATTCAGAAGCAAGCGAAGTCACGTAACGCTGAGAGCCAGTGAAAAGCGACCTCAATCCAAACCATAGTAGGATCCGTAAATATGCAGGGGGGGGCGGTTTGTATTGTCTGTAGTCGGGTTGAGAAAGAGGGGAATGCTATTTTGGAATGAATCTCGTAATTTTGAACCGCAGTCAGATGACGAGGACGACACCTGAGCTGGCACCACCCTCTCGAAATTTTCGCATCACACTAGCGGGAGGATGTTTGGCGCCCTACGTATGATTTAAAGTGCAACAGGTCGGGTTTCGAACCTGGAGTCCTCCGCCCCGAAGCCGAGACCTTACCCCTACTCCAACAGGAAATCCAGAGAGCGGTCTTCGTGGGCTAATAGGCAGTCAGTTTGTGACTTCGACGAAAAGCGGCACAAAATACAAGCTGTCAACAGTTCGCGACCTTTGTAGGAACTTTAGATTTCATACAGATAAAAAATGTTTTTAAAAACACTCTTTTATTAATGTATTGCAAAGTGGAAAACATTTTTCTTTTTATAAAAATATGGCGGTCGAAACAAAATTTTAAAATCACCAGATGCTGATAGAAATGCTGTCAGTAAACTGGAATCTGAATCGTATAAATAGTATATTTATAATATAAGTTTGAGGATTTTCTTTCTTGGGATAATCATTATGGCTTAATTTATTTATAGTACAAGGTGTACACAAATGAAGTGACTCATTTTAAAAATTAATAAAAAAAACTAAAAATGATGGAACTACGTTTTCTTTTTTTTTTAAATAAGAGCGCATCTCAAAAAGTTTTTTTGCAGATAGGTAACGCGGCGTCACGCCGTTCTAAATTTGTTACAGCGAGAAAATTCCGCACGCAATGACTACCGATCAGCAGAAGCCGATGCGTGTTTTCTGGTTTCTTTTTTCAGTTTTTCGTGAACATCACGAAAACTGTGAGCTGACACACCCCTCTCTAACCTACCGCACCACACTAGCAGAAGGACGTTTGGTCCCTCCGTTGGACATATGATTCAAATTGCAAAAGGCCCAAATACACTCCGAGTGGATTCCAGTGGAATCCGGTTTCGGCCTGAGGCCTTCCGGCCCCGGGGCCTAGACATACCACTAGGCCGCACGCACCCCCTTTTCACTTTCTCGTATACGAAGTGTACAAAGAGAAAGTATTGTAATCGTCAAAAAATTCGAACTCTAGATTTTGACGAATCTCCACGTTTTAGACCTCCCTGAGTCCGAAAAACACAATTTCGGAATTATGTCTGTCTGTGTGTCTGTGAACACTATAACTCGAGAACTATTAGAGCTACGGGGATGAAATTTGGTATGTGGTCTTTAAACATAATTTGTACGTTTCTGTCAAATTTTGGACAAAATCCGTCTACGGGAAGTCTACCTGTCTGTCTGTCCGCGGTCATGCGAACACTATAACTCAAAAACTTGAATAGCTAGTTGGATAAATCTTGTACACAGTTTTATCGTCATAAATGTAGGTCCGTATCAAATTTTAGGCAAAATGCGTCAAAGGGTTGACTGTCTGTCGGTCTGTATAATTTACTTTTGAAAAGAATACGTCATCTCTACTCGGATGCGAACTGGAAGCAATCTTCTGTTCACGCGAAAGTTACGGAGCGAATTACGTCAGTTTGTCCTTGAGCCGGTAAGAGCGGAAAATCTGTACGCATCTCTTTGAATTTGATTCTTTACCTAGATATTTTTCAATCACTATAATGAAAAACCTTCTGATAGTCATTGGATTCTGGGTAACAGTAGGTTCGAATTTTTTTAGCCACGCGAGGGAAGGGGAAACGGCACCATTTTGGGGAAGTATACGAGAAAGTTTAGGACAGAACACTCCCGCTGATTGAAACAGGTGCTGTTATATAGATTGAGGCTTAAAGAATCACGAATAAGCAAGCACTCAAGATAAATTTTCATATTCTGAATATCTGAAGCTTTAGTATTAGCATCATTCATTGAAGCAATTCCTTAAATGAAAACCATAGCCAGCAGGAATGTTCATTCCTCGACTTTCTCATATATTTACACAATATATCTCAGTTTGTTTAGATTCGTCGTAAAGGGAAAATAATCGAGTTTGCATTTTGTAACTTTTCCGGTTGACCGATCAAATTCAACATTTTTGACCGAGCGAAGCGTGGTCTAAGCTTTAACTCCAGCATTTTGCATTTGTCTGTATGTTTGTTACGCTGTTACGACGAAATGCGTTGTTCGATTTCCTTCAAATTTGGCAAAAATATTTCTTGAAGCAATAGAAAACGGTGTATAGGTTTTATTTCTATTTATTTTTAATTCGGTAATAAGAAATTATTTTAATTATAAATAATTATTATATTAATTGGTAATAAAAGAGCGATTGGCAGCCAAAAATTAAAATAATGACATCAGAGTTGTAAATAAACGCAGTTCACTTATGGCTATGTATCGCTATCCGCTTTTCGCTAAATAAATGTTACCTATTTTTATAATCTTCGGATATCTTTCAGTTCTAAATTTATATTTAAACTCATTGACCATCTAAACCATTTCCTTTTCACCCTATATGGCACAGTAACCAATTTAAAAAAACTTTAAAAATTAGCTTGTAAATTGTTAAGCCTAAATGGAATTATCAGACGCTTCTCGCCAAGATAATTTCGCCTGTTATAAATCATCTGATCTTTCATAGCAACGACAACTTTTCACTTATATATATTTCTTTGCCAAATTGTAACATTTATCGCCAAGTTATTCCGAGTTCCATCTTAGTTCGAATGAAGTGAATTGGAAAAAAATATTTTAATTTGATGCCTATTTAATAGTGAAATTTTCTAGATGATATTTTTTAAATAATCAATTTAAGGATTCGATTTGTCTCTGTGAGTTTTTGGCGCCATCTTTTTCAAAATATTTCGATATGCAGCTTAAATATAAGAGAAGTAAAAGAGCTAGAGATATTTTGTTAAATCAGCAGATTGCGAACCATTTTACCCATATTAATCTCCAATTTGTCGCACCATAAGAATTGTGCTAAACTTTTGTGCACCAGTGTATCTCCTGGAAAGTCAAATTATGATGTCCGGTGTCTCTAAAAACAATGCTGTCTTCACAATGAATAACATTTAGTAAGATTCTAAAAATTCGATGAAGAGAAAATCTTAGATCTTTTTTTTATTTGGGGGGAGCGATGTCTACTGTTCACAGAACTACTAGTATACAGTGCAACGATTTTGGAGCCAAGACCATATGCCAAATTCCTAACTAGTAGCATTTCTCAATTATAGCGTTCACCTACACACTGTAGTGTCATATAAAAATGCAGTCGAGAAATTAGGCAATATTTCTTTTTTGATTTAGTTTATTAATGACACACAGGACTAGCACGACATAAATAGACAAACACACAAATACGTCTAACATAAAAGATAAAGAAAAATTATACATTACAATTCTTAGTATTTCGAGTCATGGCCACACAAAAATCCTATCACACACTTCATTCTCAAAAAACAACCAGCCTCACTACCGTCCGACCGTCATCTGACTTTTTACGGAATAGTCTTGTGTGGCGCCATCTACCGCAGGCAACAGCAACTATAGTGTCCAGTTCCTTACAACACGAATACACAGGCCAAACAGCAGATGGATTTCGGTTATACAGGTCCACAGTACTAGAGATAAAACTTTATACCCAATTTCAATCATCTGCCTCGTTTTGTTTATAAATTATCGTGTTCAAATGCACAAGGAAGGACAGATAGACTTCTTGTTTACGAATTTTGTCCTAAATTTGATAGAGATCTACAAATTTGGCGTAAAGACTGCAAATAAATTACAGAGTATCTTATTCCCAGCTATGGCATCTCCTTCTTTTTCCTTCCTACAAGACGTGGGTTTTAAAATGCTGGGTGGTCATAAGTTATTGGATCCATTTCAAAGATTAATAAAATAAAAACTGAAAATGTTTCAACTGCGGTCTTTTTTTAAATGAGAACGCATTTTAGAAAGTCTTTTTTTCAGATATGTAACGCGTCGTTACGGTGGTCGTAAATTATTAGACATCTCCCACTTTTGAGAGCCATTATCTGCGAAACTATTAAAGCTAGAAGACGAATAATAGCATGCATTTGTAGGGAATTTTACGCTTTTTAATTTATTAAATCAATTGTAATTCGAAAACTGAATAGTTTTTGAGATATTCAAGAAAAACTAAAATAGGAAACCAGAAAACGCGCGTCGGCTTCTGCTGATCTGTAGCCATTGCGTATGGAAATCTCTAGCTGTAGCAAATTTAGAACGCCGTAATGGCACGCCACCTATCTGAAAAACCTTTTTGTAATTGTTCCCTCATTTAAAAAATGCAGTCGTAACATTATTAGTTTTTTTAAAAAATAACTTTTGAAATGGGTCCAAAAATTTTTGACCACCCTATACAATTGGTGCGACGCATTTGACGTGTATTTAATTAGCATAAATGCATTTAATCAATAGATTTGTAACTAGGAAAAAATAACTTTTTATTTTGAGATAAAGTCTCAAAATGCATTCCAGTTTTAAAAAATGGAATGAAGTTCAGAGAAGAGTTTCAATAAGACATTCCCGCCACAAAGGCAGAAAAGTTCGTGGCAAAGTTTTAAGACAATGTCCACAACTATGACAAAATCTTGGCGTACTGACCACTAACTAAATAAAATTACATTTTTAGAATAATACCTGGTACGCATTATACCGGATTTGAACATTGTTCAAAAACCTAGTAGGAGAAAGTGGGGCAAAACCGGGTAGCTAAAGTTCGAAGGCCTGCTAGAGCTAAAATATTCGACAGAGAGCTTATCAAAATTTATGAAAATATTCATTGTTTATCGGAGTACAATATATCTTTCCAGAAACTTCACAGTTTCATTACTTTTTTTAATTAATGATTTTTATATAAGGTCAAACTAACCACTAGTGGGGTAAAACCGGGTACACATGTTAACGTAATGGGAAATTAGCAAAATTCGATTTTCAGTGGGAAAGTTGCAATCATTTTTATTTTATACGACAATTTAAGAATATTAGATACAAAATTCCCATGTAAAGCAGTTGTCTTCTTCCTCCGAGCCACTGCAGCTTTCGTGGGCACAGCTAAGACAGTTTTTACATTAGATTAACAGTTCTTCTTTATTTAAATTAGAAAGTTCATCATTAAAATATCAAAAATCAACGTCTGATGTGTTTTTATAGTCTTCAACGGAAGAATGATCAATACTGACTGTCCCGGTCTTGCCCCATTTGGAGTACTCGGTTTTACCCCGAGTACAGAGGTTATAGAAAACTAAATAAAAAAGCTCAATTATTGGAGTGTATCCTTATTGTTTGACAGGGTATAAATCCTTAGTAAACGTATAATAAGCTGGACTAAAAATGGTTTTTAAAAGTGTAAAGATTTTTAAGTAAGGATAGTTTAAAATCAAACGAACGTTAGAGAGTTTACTCACTACTTCTGTGAAGGTTATTAAAACAAATAAACCTTCACAGAAGAAGTGAATTCAACAGCTGCAACACGCCACTATAACTGTTCCTTTTTCTTGACTAGTAAAGTGTAATTCAGTATCTTTCCCCTAGAAAGAAGAACTAATATCGCCAGAATCAAGGTTACCCGGTTTTACCCCATTCTCCCCTATCAGTGGGAACTTTTGTAGCATATCTTGTTTCTGAGCTGACGAGTCGCCACTATCTAAAACATAAAGTTTCATTAAAATGTCGAGAAAAAATTTTTTTTCACGATTCCGATTTTTTCTCTCTGCATATTTCGAATTAAAGAAAGTAATAAATGGGTTATTTGAGTAGATACTCGTTAAATACTCGATAAATAATTAATATAACCAGCGGGAGTGGCCTCCCCTAAGCTTTCTCGTGTACTTTCCCAAAAAGGTGCTGTTTCCCCTCCCACCGCATGGATAAATTAGAAGACCACATACCAAATTTCAATTATCTAATGTAAGTTACTAAAAGATTTGCACACATCTAAGCAGCCTTTTAGCTTGCCAGCAATATCTCCGATCTGATTGTTACAAATTTACTACCGATAGTTGTAGTTGAAAATATGCACATTGGCAGAGTGCTTAAGAAATTAAAAAAGCATGAAAAGCAGAACTGATGAATCAATTGATACTAATTTTGGTTTGCTACTTTATAACTTTACTTTTAACAACTACTCTCGTTCTGTCAGAGTAAAAATATTGCAAAATCCACTCAGAAAAAAATGCATTACGAAATATACAAAATAAAACTAACCGCAATCAAATATGCAACTCTTGAAAATGTTTCGGCGTGAAAGAAAAATTAAAAGAAAACACTCCATAATTAATTCACTTTTATTCGAGAAGAATTTGGCGGTGAGCCAAGATGACCGTATTACGGGAACAGAGGTAACCAGTACGCATGCGTGTGGAGATAACGGATTCTCTTGAAAAGTAAATTGTACGAACCGACAGACAGTCAACCCGTTGACGGATTTGGCCCAAAATTTTATACGGACCTACATTCATGACGATAAAACTGTGTATTAAATTTTATCCATCTGGCTTTTCAAGTTTTTGAGTTATAGCGTTCGCATGACTTCGAACATGCAGACAGACAGACTTCCCGTCGACGGATTTTGTCCAAAATCTGACAGAAACCTACAAATTATGTTTAAAGATCACATACCAAATTTCATCCCCGTAGCTCTAATAGTTTTCGAGTTATCGTGTTCACAGACAGACAGACACACAGGCAGACAGACATAATTCCAAAATTGTGTTTTTCGGACTCAGGGAGGTCTAAAACTTGGAGATTCGTCAAAATCTCGAGTTCGAATTTTTTGACGATTACAATACTTTCTCTTTGTATACTTCCTATACGAGAAAGTAAAAAAGCAGGTGAAAAAGAAAATTGTTTTGAAAAAAATCAATCATTAGACATTAATACGTAAACACAGCTTTTTTTGAATATGAATGCAGTGAAATTTCCAGAATAACGGTTTTACGTATGGTGAAACACAGTTAGTAAAATATTCGCAAATTTTAAAACTTACAAGGAATAAAAACGCGGAAAATTGTTCTTATATAGAACCATTTTAATTTTTAGTTTCATACATGGATTGCGCATCGATTTCGAATGTAATCTTTGTTATGATTTAGTATTTCAAAAAAAAATACCTTGAGAACATTTGTTTAAAGTTCTATTTAGAAGAATAAAAGCTTTGAATAGTTTATATCCCCCCCCCCAAAAAAAAAATTATCCTCCTTTTAACTTCCATGAAATAATTTCAACATTCCAAATTAATTTGAGCTATAACTAACGTTGCAAAACTTGAATTCTCTAATTACGATAAACACTGTTGATGTAAGTTTTCTAAATTTGAATTAAAATAATCACGTGAAGTTTTATCTTTCCATTCTATAAAGGAACAACCTAGAAATCCTTGACGTTGTCTAGACAAATGAGAGGAAGTTTGTGGTTTTGTATGGTTGCGTAATAATGTCTATTAAACCATCCTTTCTTAATAGGGTTAATTTATTACGAAAACAAGACTGATTATCCTCATTTTTTTGCTCTTCCTCGAAATATAACTTTTCGATTATTATATTACTATTTCATTATCCGCATAGAGTAATTCTGCATCATAATTTTTCGTCCGGATTCTAGATTATTATCGATTAATTTGTTTGCGTTTTTTCTGAATAAAGGAATTATCTTTCTCTGGGTTTTTTCCTCTCCTTTTCCTTGCCCTATAAAAACGCAACTGAATGGTTGAGAAAAGAAACCAGCCGGAGTGGTGCCCCCTAAACTTTCTTGTATACTTCCCCAAGAAGGTGCTCTTTCCCGGCGTGGATAAAAACAATTCGAACCTACTGTAACCCAGAATCCAATGACAATCAGAAGGTTTTTCATTGTCGATTATAGTGATTGTGAAATATTTAAGTAAGGTTTGGTTTGGTGGAGTTTACTGGCGCAAAAACCATTTTTGATTATGCTGCGCCAAACATATGGTCTAGGATAAAATCTTAGTATAGGTTAGTTAGTTATATTAACGTCCCGTTTTGAAGCAACACGAGGGCTATTTTGGGACGGACCTCGTAATTTTGAACCATGGTCAGATGACGAGGACGACACCTGAGCTGGCACCCCCCTCTCCAAACTTCCACGCCACACCAACGGGAGGGCGTTTGGCCACTACGTATGATTTAGCGTGCAACAGGCCCCATACACGGCGGATCTTCAGTGGAATCGGGTCTCGAACCTGGAACCCTCCGGCCCCAAAGCCGAGACCTTACCACTAGGCCACCGCGGCCCTCTTAGTATAGGAGTTTAGTTAAAAGGAGTGGCATACGGTATGAAGTGTCAATATATGAAGTCTGTAAAAGCTTGCAACAAGTTAAGAATGACCTAAAAACAAGGTAAAAAATTTTTATATCAAAGAGTAAAACCCAATCATTCTTAAAAAAGTGAAAAGTTGTGGATGAGGATCTTTGTGAAGGATGTCTTTAAGAGTGATAGAGGATGAGTGGAAACAGCGGATGCGTAGGAATTTAGGTAAGGAATCGAATTCAAAGAGATGCGTACCGATTAAAACGCATCTATCACACACTCCTAAGTGTGACTCCTAAAGTGACGTAATTCGATCCATAATTTCCACGTGCACAGAGATTGCTACCAGTACGTATGCGCATGGAGAGTCGGATTAGAAAAATTAATTATTTGAACGCCTTTCTTAACCGATTTACACAACAATTGGACACAAATCTACCATTAAGGTAAAAAGGATACAGACCGAATTTCATTTATCTAAGCGATTTTGTTGAGAAGTTATTGCGATTAAAAATATGCGATTATACAGACCGACAGACCATCAACCCTTCGACGGATATGGTCCACACTTTGACACGGACCTACATTCATGATGATAAAACTGTGTACCAAATTTTATCCATCTAGCTATTCAAGTGTTTGAGTTATAGTGTTCACATGACCGTGGACAGACAGACTTCCCGTAGACGGATTTTGTCCAAAATTTGTAAAAATCTACACATTATGTGTAAAGATCCCATACCAAATTTCATTCCCGTAACTCTAATAGTTTTCGAGTTATCGTGTTCACACACAGACAGACATAATTCTAAAATTGTATTTTTCGGACTCAGGGAGGTCTAAAACGTGCAGATTCGTCGAAATCTCGAGTTCTCATTTTTTTGACGATTACAATACTTTCTCTTTGTATACTTTGTATACGAGAAAGTAAAAAATGAACTTAATTAAACAGTTTAATAGATAAAATTGTGTTAATTTACGCTAGTTTTAGCATCTGCACTTGTTACATTTCATCATTTAGTTGAATTTCAACTGCGCAGAATTTCGAAGGAAACCCATCATTTGAATATTTTGCTATTCAAGCTCTATTCATAGGATCACAATGCTGAATCTGAATTCTTAATCAATATGAAAAACTTAAGCTAATATATTTTGCAAAAACAGTTTTTAAAACATACTTTGTATTAATTTTGCAGAATTTTTTAATTGCAATTATATTTTACTATCTAGTCTTTAATTTATAATTCATGGTTAGAAATAATATGGAAACTTGAAATGATTTTTCACTGAAATTCACACCAGTTGGCGCCACTAGTATGAAATCAAAATTTAATTAAATTGATCGATTTACTGATAATTAAGATATAAAATATTTAAATAGTGTATTGTCATCAAGACCACACGAGTGTTCAAATTTCAAGACTCTAGGACTTTAAAAAGTGAACTAGAAATTGATTATAACATACTTACAATCATGAAAGAAGTCAAGTTGAATGAAAGTATAAAAAAGGCGAGTCAAGGTCCGTTTCAGAGAATATTCTTGGAATTTTCACTGTAAAAATCAGGTTTAATCACGAATTTCAAACGCTAAATATCCAGTTTGAAAAATTATTATAAACTTCTAGATATCATTAAGGTTTATAAAAAATTGTGAATTAGAAATAATAAGAATTTAGATGGAAAACAATTGCTAACTTAGGCACTCAATTCATATGGGTTTGACAGTCGTTTATTTCAGACTCAGGTACTGAACCAAAATTGCATTCTATTTACAAAGAAGTTCTATCATGACCCCAAATTAAGTATGTCCTACAGATTGAAACCCCTTTCAAACACGAAGCTATATAAAAGCTTTTTAAAAAAGAGGTATACAGTAACTAGGTCCCTCCCTTGCAGTTTGTCTAATGTGACCATACGTCCAGTTTTGCATGGGACAGTCCCGTTTGTCGGTAACCTGTCCCGTTGTCCCGAAGCACATCTTCGGGACGCCAAAATGTCCCGTTTTTTGGCAGCCTGTCCTGTTGTTCCGAAGCACATCTTCGGGGCGCCAAAATGTCCCGTTTTTTGGCAGCCTGTGCCGTTGTTCTGAAAAACATCTTCGGGACGCCAAAATGCCCCGTTTTCAGAAAGAGAGCAACCCACGACAACAATTTCAAACAAGAAGGCGCCAAAAATAAAAAATAAAATTGACGGTAATGTCAACCCGGCTATGACGGAGCATGCACTATACGTATCACACATATGTAAGTTGGTCAGAAGCCTCCTATCTCGCACTTAGTTCTAACTTCATTACACCGCATGAAGCGATAGAATGGAAAACTGGGAATACTTAAACCAAAAGTCATTGGATGGAACTGCTCAAACACTTTCACGGCAATAATTTAAATCATACGAACGTTCGAACTAATTATTGAATATATTCTATGTCTACCCTGCACTAATGTATCCGTAAAAAGAGTTTTTTTCTTATGAATAAGTTGCGGATGAGGTAGAAAACACAGTTGCAAGTCACAGTTTATAAAGCAACGTTAATTACCAAAGTAAATTTTAAGAAATACAGCCAAGAATTTCATTCTTTTTAAAAATCAGCTCCAAATATACTGAAGCAAAAATGTATTCTTCAGAGAAATGTCAGATCACATGAATCATTTAGTTTCACGTGTTTATTCCAGTTCTTTTCATTAATAAACCAGCGGGAGTGGTCTCCCCTAAACTTTCTCGTATACTCCTAACACATGTAGAGAAAACTAGAATAATAAAAGACGTCAAATAAACTTCCGTCGCAAGTAAACCAAAGTTGGAACCACGCGCGGTTTGAAGGATCAAAACAAATTCAAATCCCCTGCGCATTCTTTTGCGCAACAGGACCTGGCGAGACTCCCTAAATGTTTTCTTCCTTACAAAATCGCTCCAGAATTGGTTTTTGGCAAACTGCCAAGTTTCGGAGCGTCCCTTCTTTGCACAGGCATTGCCACCAGTAGGCATGCGCAGGGAGTTAATTTCAAAACTGAACAAGTATGCGATTATACAGACCGACAGACGTCAACCCTTTGACGGATTTGGCCCAAAATTTTATACGGATCTACATTCATGACGATAAAACTGTGTATAAAATTTTATCCATCTGGCTTTTCAAGTTTTTGAGTTATAGCGTTCGCATGACCTCAAACATACAGACAGACAGACTTCCCGTTGACGGATTTTGTCCAAAATTTAATAGAAACCTACAAATTAGGTTTAAAGACCACATACCAAATTTCATCCCCGTAGCTCTAATAGTTTTCGAGTTATCGTGTTCACAGACACACACACAGACACACATAATTCCAAAATTGTGTTTTTCGGAATCAGGGAGGTCTAAAACGTGGAGATTCGTCAAAATCTCGAGTTCGAATTTTTTGACGATTACAATACTTTCTCTTTGTATACTTCGTATACGAGAAAGTAAAAAACTGAAGAATTATATGTTTTCTTGAATTCACATAATATTACTTAAAATAAAAAATGTCCCGTTTGGAGGAAAAAAATAAATGGACACTTTAAGTATGTCATTTGTTGATCAGGAGGTGAAGCGTTAGAAATCCTGACCTCTCGTCATGGTTCCCCAGAATGCCATTTTCCCAGCAATCACATACAGATGCTTATTAGTAAAAGATAATAAATAGTGGCACATGCACACACATTATAATCTTCTAGAAATTAAATTTTGCAATGCGATCAGAATAGCTATTGTGGCAACTCGTAGTGAACAAAATTCCTGTTTATTACCGTATATCAGTTGAGCAACGATCTTCTCTTCCTTTTCTCTATAAAATAAAGAATGTCCTATATAGTGCTATACGTAAAATGAACATCATGATCCTCTTACTTTTTCAGCGCCGCATTGTTGGATAATACAAAAAATGGCTTCGATGCACCAAAGTAGCTCTCTAAGTTCATTACGAGCTGAAATCTTAAGCATGGCTGCGATGGCCTTAATTGAAGTTGAAGTCATTACCTGCATGACTTATTATTTCTTCTCAATTTGAATATTAACCCACTGACTTTCCAGTTATTTTATTCTATGCAAATTACAGTATTTTCAAAGCATCAGCTTCAACAAAATTACCTGGTAAGGCTTTAGTGATTAGGAAGTACATCTATTAAAAAGGTCATTAGATGCATTTTCAGGCTTCTTGTCCCTTAGAGGTGATGTGATATCTTTGATTCTAACTAGACATTTTAATTATGTTCCATGGCTAATGGTGAAATCAGTTGTTAACTCTCTGAACCCGGCTAGAGTGAGAATTCCAGTACCGCAAAAACTAAAGTAAACTTTCGTTCACGGAAACAGAATGAAAGCTGAACTAAGTAACTGGTGGACTGTAGTAACTACACAAATTTCGAAATTTTTTCATCAATTGTCAGCACTGAGTGATGTGGCCAAAGGTACAATCAGTCATAGGGACAACTTTTCCCCCTAGTTTTATTTCTCTGACGACAATAACAGATATTCATCGTAGAG
>BGPR01024719.1:0-22952 GCA_013235015.1 Araneus ventricosus | reverse complement strand
CTGTGTACTTCGTTCAGTTACGTATTGCTTTCAAGAATTTTCATGATGACATTGTTTAAATTCTATGTGCATGAATTTCCCATTAAACGTTAGCCTTTCAAATCTCAAAATCTTGTGTTTGGTTGCAATTTATTTATGCATTGCTGAAAAATCTCTGTGATATTCAATGAATCTGGAAGTTTAGAAATTTTTTGAACCTTGGGTATTGCTTAAAAAATCACAACGCATAAAATATATGATACTAGGAAAGAAGGGATTAAATTGTACATTCTTCATTTGTTTATAATCAACTGCTTGATGCAAATTTTGTTAAGATAATGTGTGGTGTATTAATGTACTGAATCTTGTGATTAATGATAAAATCAAACTTGACATTCAAAATTCGACAATCACCACAAAATTATAAAAATGCCCGTGACATGACCATCACGACACACTTTCCATGTTTGTAGACGTCTCTTCAAAGACTGACATCCAGGCAGTCTCTTTTACATACAACTATGATCGGTAGTCCAGTATGGTACCAGCCGATTAATGTGAATAACTTTTGGCTTGGCGTTGGGCGACCTCTGAACTCTGTAGACGACATCATTCAGTTTCTTGACCCAACCATAAGAGTAGCATTGCTGGGAAGCGACTTTCCATGTTCGTAACAATATTCTACAACAGTGATCATACAAGATTATTGTTACGGAGATGTAAAGTTGTTTTCCTGATGTGCTAATCATATGGCAGGAAAGAGAGTTTTACAGAGGAATAGTCCCAGTCGACTATGTTAAAAAATTAGGGAAAAAAAGAAGTTATTATATTTTTTGTCAACATCACATTCTTTTTTCTTTCCATTTCTCTCTTCTTTCCTTCTTTTCTTTCCCAATATTAGCTAATAAAAAATAAATAAATAAAAATATTATTAAACAATGCCTTATTTAGGTGCATTACAATTTTTTTTGTCACTGTACTCTAGTTTTTCAGCCAGTTACTGGAAGATAAAGGGCCCTCGAATCTAAGTGCTTTCCCCCACCCCCTCCCCCATAAGTCGACTATACCATTGGGACATAGTGTCCCAGGAGATTTCTGGGAAAAGGGAAAAGTGAAAAACTTAAAACTCATAGCATACTTCTTTTAGTAGGTCAATATTAAATTAAACTACTTTTCATAGTTAAATTTTGATCATGAAAAAATTGGGACGGAAGGGTTAATATAACTAAACTAAACTAAACGAAAAACTAAATTAAACTAAACTAAACTAAAAACTAAACTAAAGTAAAAACTAAACTAAACTAAAGTAAAAACTGCCAAACTAGAAGTAAACTAAACTAACTAAACAGTAAAAACTAAACCTAAAGATAAAAAACTAACAAAGGTAAAACTAACTAAACCAACAACAGAACTAAACTAAATTAAGCTAAGCTAAACCAAACCAAACCAAATCTGTGGAAATGTTTTCCCATGTATTTTCTCATTTTCTTAGCTACATTGAAACCTGTGTATAACGATACTTATACCGATAAACCTGCATACAATGATATGTTTCTTTGGTTCCACCAAGATTCTTCTACTCAATGTATTGAATGGCTACTACAACGATAAATCCTTTATATACTCACCTCTCTTAAGATAATAGTTACTCTAGGGAATTCTATGTATTGATTCAACTTTTTACGAGAAACATTAGTCCCAACTATTGAAAATTATGCATGTGTACTTTCATATCATCGACCGATCCCTACACAGAACTGTAACATATCTACGACGACTGAAGAATCAAACAAAAGAATTGACCAATGTAATATATTTTAGAGAAAAAACAATTTTCATTTAACCTTAGTTTCAATTTATTTCATGAAATTTTCCATGCATTAGTACTTCAGAAACAAAAGAGAGATTGAGGTAACTTCGAGGAAAAAAAAAGATTATCTGAGTAACAAAGAAGAGCTCCGAGAAGGACTCGAGGAACAAAAGAATCGGAAAGGAAACAAATAGAAAAGAGATGAGGGCTAGAAAAAAAGACAGAGTAACAAAGAAGAGAAATCCAGGAACAAAAGAGAATCATAATAACAAAGAGAACCAGAAACTTCAGAATAAGAGTGGGAGTAGCTTAGGAAAAAAAAGAGTATCTGAGTAACTAAAGAGAATCGAGAAGCTCCGAGGAACAAGAGAATCGCGAGTAACAAGAGAAACCAGAACTGAGAAACAAAGATTGAGGTAGCTCGAGGAAAAAGAGATAGTCATGAGTAAAAAGAGACGAAACTCGAGAAAAGAAAGAGAGTATCACTTGAGTAACAAAGAAACCAGTAACTTCGACGAGAAACAAAAAGAGATGGTGAGAGTAACTTCGAGAAAAAAGAGTATCATGAGTAACAAGAGAATCCGAAGCTGAGAAACAAAAAAGAGAATCACGAGTAACAATAGAAACGAGAAACTTGAGAACAAGAGAATTGAGAGTAGCTTGAGAAACAAAAGAGAATCGCAGAAGTAAAGAGAAACTGAGTAACTGAGAAACAAGAGTCACGCGAGTAAAGTAGTCCAACGCCTTTAACATCAGCGGCTGTTTGAAAACAGAGCCTCACGTCATTACTTTCTCGTGTACGAAGTATACAAAGAGAAAGTATTGTAATCGTCACGAACTCGAGATTGTGACGAATCCCACGGTTTAGACCTTCCTGAGTCCGAAAAACACAATTTTGGAATTATGTCTGTCTGTCTGTGTGTTCTGTCTGTCTGTCTGTGAACACGATAACTCGAAAACTATTAGACTACGGGGATGAAATTTGAGGTATGTGATCTTTAAACATAATTTGTAGGTTTCATTCAAATTTTGGACAAAACTGTCAAGGAAATCTGTCTCTCTGCATGTTCGAGGTCATGCGAACGCTATAACTCAAAATTTGAAAAGCCAGATGGATAAAATTTGTACGCAGTTTATCGTCTGAATGTAGGTCCGGTTAAAATTTTGGGCAAATCTGTCAAAGGGTTGACTGTCTGTCGGTCCGTATAATTTACTTTGAAGAGAATCCGTTATCTCCACACGCATGCGTCCTGGTTCCTTGTTCCCGGAATACGGTCATCTTGGCTCACCGCCAAATTCTTCTCGAATAAAAGTGAATTAATTATGGAGTGTTTTCTTTTAATTTTTCTTTCACGCCGAAACATTTTCAAGAGTTGCATATTTGATTGCGGTTAGTTTTATTTTGTATATTTCGTAATGCATTTTTTCTGAGTGGATTTTGCAATATTTTTACTCTGACAGAACGAGAGTAGTTGTTAAAAGTAAAGTTATAAAGTAACAAACCAAAATTAGTGTCAATTGATTCATCAGTTCTGTTTTTCATGCTTTTTTAATTTCTTAAGCACTCTGCCAATGTGCATGATATTTTCAACTACAACTATCGGTAGTAAATTTGTAAAATCAGATCGCAGATATTGCTGGCAAGTTAAAAGGCTGCTTAGATGTGTGCAAATCTTTTAGTAACTTACATTCGTTAATTGAAATTTGGTATGTGGTCTTCTAATTTATCCACGCGGTGGGAGGGGAAACAACACCTTTTTGGGAAAGTAAACGAGAAAGTTTAGGGGAGGCCACTCCCGCTGGTTTAATTGGAAAGCGACATTCCCTTGACCAGAATGTGAGATAATAAGAGAATCGGGGGGGAAGGGTTTGGAAACCGGAGCCTGTTGTATCAGGGAGATCGGGGGGGGGGAGGCTATGATTGGAATGTGCACAAATGTTTGTTGATCCTGTCTGTTATTGGGCACTGTCGAACCTATTTATTGGTGGTTAGCACTTCGTACTGACCACTTGTTTCTTGAAGTTCGTTTTCGATGCGTAAAGCCTTGAATCTATTTCGCGCGACTAAAACATTGGGATTTGAAGACCTTAAACGTTGGAATTAGTATGAAATTAAATTACGCTTCCATTTCTCTTTTACGTATACAGTAGAAGCCGGGAAATCCGAAATTCCAGATAATCTGATCATCTTTTTTTAATTTTATGCAATTTTTTTACTGAAAAATGAAGGAAAAATTAAAATTACGAATCAGAAAGAAAGCTAATGTTTATTCCTAACTTAAAAGAAGTATTTGAAGTGGCCTTTAAGAATGAATACAGCACCTTAATGAGTAGAAACAAACTCGGATATATTCTTTTTACCCTCAACTTGTTTGCGACTGTACCTTGCGAATCGCCGCGTGCTCTTTCCGTACGCCTTCACAGAGCACCCAGAGTCAATACTATACTGCATTTGGTATATCACGAGTATTTTACCGGATTTCCCGGATAATCCGAATTCCCGGAATCCGTACAGAGATCAGCCCCAACTAGTTCGGATTCCTGGGTTTCTACTGTACATTTATTGCTAGTAAAAATGTGAACCACAATTTTCACTTTGAAGTTCTTAAAAAAACTTACATAATTTAAAATTTACAAAATATAATTTCATATCTGCGACGAGTATATGTAGGAAATATATATATATATATATATATATATATATATATATATATATATATAAAAGTCCCGAGGGCTAGGGGCCACCAGAATCGCGGGGCCCATAGGCAGTTGCCCACTTTACCTATTTGATGATCCCGGCCATGCATGCTGTAGAATTCTAAAAGAACTGCTAAAACGAGGAAGCTTTAATCACTAAAAATCGAGTGCAAACATGGTGCAATGCATTTTTAAAAATATTTTGAATCTGAATATAGGAGGTTACCCCTTCGAACCCGATGACCGGTGTGCCGGACATCAACTTTGAACTGCTCCTATTAATTCAATATTTGATGAAACTACATGCTGTTTTTTTATTTGATTCTCTACTTTCTTATAATTATAATCCTAGCAAAAATGTTTCGTTTCGGAGATGAAATCATTTCATTTATTGAGTTTTTCCAAAACAACTCCAGAAAATCTTCGTTCTTCCCAAAATGGAATTCGATGGCGAATTTTGCCTTTCAAGCAATTTCTTGCGTTTAATCCTTTTTTATACCATTTAAAATGTTTGTGCAGTATTTTATTATCCTTAGGCAACTATTTTGCATTGAAATTTGTGTGACTGTTTGTCTTTTTACAGTTGAAATATCCGGTATTGTACGGACGCCGGATATAGGATAGCCTTTTTAATTTTCCGTCTACAGGTTTGAAATTTTATTTCTGACAGTAAGAAATAAAATAACCAAAGGAAAATAGACTCTCTTCATTATTTCTTAATTCTCACTGAAGGGGTTTTAAGTAACCTATTTTAACAGCGTTTTAATCTGAAGATGGTTCCAAAAATAATTTCCCCGCCCCCGGTCCATCAGATAAGATGATGACATCACGTGACATTCTCAGAAGCAGACCCGGGAGGATGTCCAGTGGTTGAAGTGACAGTAAAGTCGGCCGGCCCTCTATTAAAATATCTCCCGACCTTGCCCGCGTAAACAAAGCTGCAAACAGGAAACGGACCCGTAAACAGAACAGGAAAACGTCCCTCACATCCGCTGCGAAGTGTGTTTATTTTTGATAGGATGCAGGATCTTAAGTCACCGGTAAAACAATGAACACACTCTGAACAGCATTCTGCAAGATAGTGGCGTTGGCTGGACAGTGGCTGTCGCCAGTCTTGGGGGCGCTATGGAGTCAAAAAAACATTGCAGCGTTAATGTCATTTTTGAAACAGAATAAGACAAGGAGGAAAATAATAACAATTGAGTACCATATCGTTTTAATTGCCGCGTTGATGACGACTGGGGCATTAAAACTTAGTTTGTTGTATTTTAATACTCTACGCCACTGGTCATAGACGTAATGGTATAAGTGGCAGGTGAGTAATTTTGTCCTCCCTCGAAAAGCGTCTGATGATGACTGGGGTGAAAAAATGTTATTATCCTGGCGTCACTTACCTCGCTACGCTACTGGTCATGGTGACGAAACGTTAGTGGTAAGCTGACCAACCGTCCTCCTTTAGAGAGGACTGTCCTTTTTTAATAAATTTTGTCCTCCCTCGAAAAGCGTCTGATGATGACTGGGGTGAAAAAAGGTTATTATCCTGGCATCACTTACCTCGCTATGCGACTGGTCATGGTGACGAAACGTTAGTGGTAAGCTGACCAACCGTCCTCCTTTAGAGAGGACTGTCCTTCTTCAGTAAATTTTGTCCTTCCTCGAAAAGCGTCCTCCTATATGTCCTCCTTTTCGATATTTAAGGACTAACCTGTAAATTTCCGTACTTGATAGATGCCGATACGGTCCGTTGTACTCATTTAAAAAATAATTAATAGGCATGTAGATATTTAAATAATAATTAATGGGCATGTAGACATTTAAATAATAATTAATAGGCGTGTAGACATTTAAATAATAATTAATAGGCAATGATTAATAAGCATAATTACAATACAAAATGTTACAAATGGATTTATCATATTATAGTGTATTCTGTATTATTGTTGCAATGAATAAAACATTTATTTACGTAATTTTTTTTCTTCAATTTATTTCTGTTCTCCTTTTCATTGTAAAAGTTGGTCACCTTATTATTGGTTTTATGTCACTATTTAAAGCTAAATCTAATGAAGGGGTGTAAAAATAATGCTATTTTCCGGGCACCATTTACGGTTGCTAAGTCGTTCATTACGACTGGTTTTATGCCACTTTTGAAAGCCAAATACGATCAGGGGGCGAAAAAATGCCATGCCGCTGGAGCCGTTCGCACAAACTAAACCATTAATGATGATTGGGAGAGCGAAAAATTTATATTTTGATCCGGGCGCCACTTACCCTAGTTTCGCCTCCGCTGCAGGAGGTCTTAACAAATTTGAGCACAATGGAATAGAGTAATTTGGCGCCCCCATCGCTTATGGTCCAACGCAAATATCCATCTAATAAAATAATGGGGGGGGGGAGAATTTAAAACTATGTTATATTAGAACTTAGTACTGAGGATTAAATACAATAATACTATATACCTTGAATACCTTAATAATACCTTACCTACCTTAAAATACCTTAAAAATGCGATAAATACCTTTATAATAATAAACCAAAATAAAGATACCTTCCAATCTCTTTTTTTAATTACGTATTATAAATAACAATAACCAAAAAATGTTGAATTGTAAGAAATTCCGTTATTTCTCTTAAAATAAATTTCTTTGCACTCAAGACAAACATTATTTGTGTCTTCGACATTGAAAGAGTTTACATTCAGATACTCTTTAGAGATTATAATTTACTCTCCGCCTTCGATTACCAGTTTGTTCGGCGGGAATACCGAACGTATTTCATTTCTTACTCTCCCAATTGAATCTCTTATGTATAATTTGATCTCTTAACAAAGCCACACACACACGCACGCAAGCGCACACAGACAGACACATGCGTACATGCCAGAGAGACACACAATACGTACTTTACAGACACACACACAATACACACACACAATACACACACACACACACACATACACACACAATACACATACACACATAATGCATACAGATAGGACAGACAATACACGCATACAGACAGACATTACCACACACACAGGAGATGACACATACGCATATGAAGATACACACGCATATTGTACAGATGGTCACACACACACTGCCACATCAATAGTTTTTCGACTCAATATCAACTTCAATGATTTCCTTTTTTTCACGGTTTCAATTTCATCGTCTACTGTAAAGTTGAGACAAAATAAGAATAAGTAAAATTTGTTTAAGTCAATAAATGGTGTGAAAAGAAACAAATCTTTCTTCGCAAAATAGCTGGAAAATCCTCATTCATTATTCCCTATCGCATCAATCATCCTCGCTTGACATTTCGCTCTCGACATGTTTTTCTCTTTGACATCCAAGTGTCGAAATAAAACTTTTATTTTTAGGAGCGGGCACTTCGGCACGGCACTTAAAACTGTTATTGCCGGCCGATTTCCAGATGAAGTGCGTTCGGCCACTTGAACTTTAAAAGCTTCGACTTTTCCGACTTCAACTCTCACTTTTCGTTCCATTGTGTTTTTTGACCAGAATTTCCGAAACCTTTTGTCGGCGTCGAATTTTAAAAATGCCATTGTTTTCACACTCCGATATATTTGTATCATTCTGCTTTGTCAATGCAGGCCGCAATATATCAAAAGCTCTAGATACTGAGGGGAAGTTTGATTTTGTTTCCACAGTAAAAGACTATAATGAAATTTTATCCGTAGTTATAAATACAGTGGAATACGGATAATTCGAATTTTTCTCTCCGTTCCTTCAAATTTCTTATTAACATAAAGTAAAAAAAGCTACACAAAGTCAAAGCTGAGAATTTGTAAGATTTTTTTTTATGAATTGTTTTGGATTGTTAAATACATCCGGATTTTGGGTGCCCTCAATGATGGCAAGTAAATAATTTTTTAAGACATTAATTCGTTGGAGGACTTAAGCACAATGCAATTTATTCATCCAAACCAGCGGGAGTGGTCTCCCCTAAACTTTCTTGTATACGCCGTAACAAGAGTGGGGGAAAAATACACCAGCGGCAGTAACACGCGCCATTCCCTAACACAGGTGGGCAAAAACGCGTGAAGCGGCCGAGGCTTTATTTTTTGGGGCGTAGAATGGTAAAGATGCAATTTTAATGCCTTTTTTTCAAATGATTGAAATCAAAATTGGACACAGATCTACAGATCTACTCTGGAAAAATCTGGAAAAATTTAGTTTTTATTTCCTTTTAGCTGCCTAAAACTAAGAATTATTAAAAAGCAATAATGTCCGGGAAAGTTAGCTAAGTTTGCAGCTAAATTTTTAAATATTTAAGGTCTACCTCCATACTCCCGAGTACTTTTATATGCCTATATGTATTTTGCTCCCCCGTACTTTTTTCAATCCAATCGCCGCACTGCAGATCTACAATTAAGGTAGACCACATACCAAATTTCATTTATCAAAGCCATTGCATTTAGGATTTATAGTGTTCATAAGCACGTCTTGTCTGTCTGCGATTATACATACCGACAGGCAGCCAACCGTTTGACGGATTGGGTCCAAACTTTGATACGGACCTACATTCTTGATGATAAAACTGTGTACCAAGTTTTATCCATCTAGCTATTTAAATTTTTGAGTTATCGTGTTCACATGAACACGGACAGACAGACAGACTTCCTTTGGACAGGTTTTCTCCAAAATTGGACAGAAACCTACAAATTATGTGTTAAGATCACATACCAAATTTCATCGCTCTAGCTCTAATAGTTTTCGAGTTATCGTGTTCAGAGACAGACAGACAGAATTCCAAAATTGTGTTTTTCGGACTCAGGGAGGTATAAAACGTGGAGATTCATCAAAATCTCGATTTCTAATTTGTAGACAATTGCAGTATTTTCTCTTTGTATGCGAGAAAGTAAAAAACAGTCAATTTCTACTTATACAGTTCACAGAAATACTAGTTTCGTGGATTAATTCTATATTTAAAAATTTGCATATATGTTCGAAAGTTCTTCTTAGCTCGATTTTAAGCTCTTCATTTTAGCACGATTTTTAAAAAGGAAAATCATGTAAATTGGTAAATTAAGTACAAAAATATCATAAATTTTAAAACATAAATAAATTTAATAAACATAATAAGCAAATTTAATAAAAACAATAAATAAAAACACACTTTTAATAGTGTGCCAGAAAGTAGATTTTTTTTCTTTTTAATTTTTTCCTTCTTTTCAATTTCTGATTTATATATATATATAATTTCTACTTTAATTTATAATTCATTATTATAAATATTACAGAGAACTGAAATCAATTTTTTCATCTCAAATTTACGACAAGATCTTTTTATACGCATGAAATAAAAAAAATCATTATATTGTACGATGAACTGATAATTCAATTCTAAAAATATTGAAAAAGAGTATTGTCATTCAGAATACATAGAGGTACAAAATTTCGAAACGCTAGAAGATAGTGGAACGAACATGGAACTTCGTTTTCCGGCAATATTAGTTTTATGGTTGGGAAGTGACATTTACAGAGGTTTTTACTAACTATCGAGGGAGGTCACCCGATGACCCCGACCTTAGCGACTTTGGCGACAAATCGAAAATAATAAAAAATGCTAGAATTCTCACGATATCTCTCATAGGAGCCGAGATTCGGATTTATCCAGATATTTGCATGTGACGTCACTCCCTGTCAGGAAGACTATAAATACGCGGCAGTACGGATAGACTGGGAACGTGTTGATGGACTGGGTGCGTCCTCATAGTGCGAATGCCTGTGAGGAATCCCTTTCGAGTCTTGTTCGTATTGCGAGTTGGTCAGCCGCTAGACTCTCAGCACAGTTGTTCGTACTATTATTGCTATTATTAGTGACTTGGTGTTTGCGTGTGTTGCTGACTTGTACCAGTGCTGTTTTTCCTGTTACCTGTGTTTAGTTTTTCCTGAATATTCATGAATAACATTTCGTTCTTTTTTATCCTGCTAGTTGGACAGTTCCCAACTGGACAATTTTTGTAACAATACGGAAGTAAGTGAAAACTCGATTACAAAATTCCATCTCTCATACATAAAAGTTGGTAAAAATAAATTTTATATGGAGGGGGATTACACTATACAGGGTGTCCACAGTCATCATGGTCCAAAAGCTAATTTCTAAACCGTTAGAGATAGACATATAGTTCCAATTTGAAAGTTGCTTTAAATGAAGGGAAGAATTATAATACATGTTTTTTGTGTGAATAAATATATCCCTGAAAAAGTTACTAATTCTAACTTTTTATACGGTCCCCCGGTCCTGTCAATCATATTTAGTCAAATATTCTTGACACTCTAACATTTTAAACAGAAAAAAGTCCCACTCTTTTGCGACTAAAACTGACCGAGTTATGGAGCTTTGAATATCGCTGACTTAGACCACTTTACACCTTTTCAATAGCCGCCTCGAAGACGATCCACCAATCAACACGCAGCACTTGCTCGACGAGGCCGCTGATTGGTTAAAAATCATGAAATTCAAAGCTCCGTAACTCGCTCAGTTTTTGTCGCAGAAGAGAGGGACTTTTTTTGTTTAAAATTTTAGAGTGTCAAAAATATTTTACTAAATATGACTGATGGGACCAAGGGACTGTATAAAAAGTTGGAATTCGTAACTTATTTAGAAATATATTTAGAGACTCAAAAAACAAAAATGTAATTTTTCCCTTCATTTAAAGCATTTTTTCAATTGGAACTATACGTCTATCTCTAACGGTTTAGAAATTAGATATTGGATCAAGATAAGTGTGAACATACTGTATAATGCAATAGCCTTTTTAATTTACATATCAAAAGGTACAAGTATTTTAACCCATTATCTGCCATTCTCCGTTCTTTGGGACGCTTGTTTTCTTAACAAGTATTTCAACCCATTATCTGCCATTTTCCTTTTTCTGAATCTTGTTTCCTGTTCAGTTTCACCTAAACCGTGCAATTTGATTGTTTCATCTGAATGGTGAGTTGATTGGTACTAAAGGTACAAATCCAAATTTTTTTTTATAATTTAAAAGTTAATTAATTCCAATTAAAAGTTAATTAACCAATTTAATTAAAAAATTTCAGAAATAGCTTTTTCTTTCATATTTCATTCTTGTAAACATATTAATGTATTTTTTTTTTGAAAAAGTGAAACAATGGAGTTTTGGCGTTTACTTACGAAATTTATGTTCACACCCCATAATAATCTGAGAAACAGTCTAATGCCTTAAATTAAAAATTGATCTTTATTCGTGTCATTTGTGATGTTTCCAGTCCTTAAATTCCATGTTTGTAATATTTTTATAAACTAATTCGAACGAGTTGGCACAAAACAAGAGTCAATTGCACACTGTTTTACACTGGTAACAAGAAAAGATGCTCTAATCTATTTGCTTGAGTTGCGCTCACGCATGCAAATTAAAATGTCAAAAAGATAATGTACGGCCGCTTTAATTAAGAAGAATTAATTTACACAGTTACTCAGTAGACAGAAACACAAGATGAAGAATTCATAACAAGCTTATTTGTGTCTGGAAACTAGAAATTCAGTAGAGGGAGAAACAAATCAAATACAGTAAAACACCATTTATACGTCGTTTCATCACAGCCCCGATTCATTCGCGTTCATTGTAATGGTAAATTACTTCGTTTATACGACGCGAAGCTTCGGTTATTCGCCTTTTTCCCCGTTCTAAAATGTGAAGATTCCCTCCTTTCTGGTATGTGAACTGTGATAAAGATACCTCTCAGATCTATATACAGTAAAGCACCGCTTGTACGTCTTTTCAAGGGACTGACGTAAACAGACGTATAAATGAAAAGACGTAAAGTGGCGTATAAATGAAAAGACGTAAAGCGGCGTATAAATGTAAAGACGTAAAGCGGCGAATAAATGCAAAGACGTAAAACGACGTATAAATGAAAAGACGTAGAGTGGCGTATAAATGAAAAGACGTAAAGCGACGTATAAATGCAAAGACATAAAGCGACATATAAATGAAAAGACGTAAAGCGGCGTATAAATGAAAAGACTTAAATCGAAATTTTATTAAACAACCTTGATTATTACAAATTGAATGCCACTAATCCAAATGCATTCAAAAGTAATAGTTGAATTTTTTTTCAAGATAATTCTAGTATAACACTATATAGTATGAAATTCGTTATTGAATTTTTAAGTTAAACATTTATCACAAAAGTGAGAAAAATTACACCTTTATTACATATCCTGAGTACTAATTATACGTATCTTACGATTTAGGTGCATGCAGGTAGGAGCTTAATTAAGAAAATCCTTAACCGTCGTCTGACTTCCTGATTGTCTGTGAGTATTAAGTACATCATTATGAATCTAATTAAGCTCATTGGATGTTTTGTCACTATTCTTTTGACAAACGAAATAAGTTCGAAGTGTTTCCAATGGAATCCTTTGCGTCTTTAAAGAAAGGTGAAATAATATATTTTTCATCGCTAAAATTCGCACCAAACAATTTTTCTTCTATTAACGCATCAATTGCAAATAATTTCGGAATAACGATTTTTCGTATGTCGTTTAGCAGAAAAAAAAGCAAGATTTAATATCATTGGTGGGCTTCCTCCCCGATGAGCGACTTGACATGACATTTTTTCAATTTATTATTTTTTTTAGAAGTGATTTTGTTTGTATATACATATATATATACAAACAAGAAAACAAAAAACATCAAAAGGAAGCAAAAATAATATATAACTACAATAAAATATTATATATATATATGTTATATATATATATATATATAGTAGAGTCTCCCTACAAGGAAGTCTCTCTACAGCGAATTTCTCCCTATAACGAAATTTGTAATCGGAATGTTAAATAACATTCAAAATATTCTCCATATAACGAAGTGGTTGTCTCCCTATAACGAATTTTTTCAGATCTTTATCTTTTCGATTTTTGTCATTTTTGAAGAAAGTTGCTAATTTCTGTGCAAACAAATCGCTCACATATGCAACCACTCGCATTGTTCATTCCAGCGATAACACATAACAATAGAATGCTATGTGAAGGGTAATGCAGTTGTGGGGACCTGGGTTTCTACAGAGGAAGCAACATTTCTACGGGTCAAGATTCCAAGAATCGGGGTGGAGTGGGGGTGGAAACAGCAAATGGATGTGACAATACGCATTTTATGTTTATCCGTAATAGTACATATTATTCTCTAAATTGGTAAATTGTCTTCACTTTTGAGCATTTTATTTATACAATAAAAATTAGTATAATTTTAACAAATTTATAATAAATATTACTTCATTTTTAATTGAAAGTCATAATTAAATATTTTTGAACTTATCGCATATACTAAAAGGTTTGTTACAGTTACTTAAATAACTGCAAAAATCTCTAATCTCCGTATAACGAAATTTTCTCTATAGCGAATTTTTCAACTGGAACCATGCGATTTCGTTATAGGGGGAGATTCCACTGTATATATATATATTATTTATGATGAAAGCCAGCAATTACTTATCCAATAATGCGTGCAGGTTTCGGGTTTTTTTAGATAAAAACTTCGAAACTTTGAGAGGTTTAGTTTAGTTACATTAACGTCCCGTTTTGCAAGTCCGGGGAGTATTTTAGGATTGAACACGAGGGCTATTTTTGGAAGGACATCGTCATTTTGAACGGCGGTCAGATGACGAGGACGACACCTGAGCTGGCACCCCTTCTCCAAGCCTGGCCATCTCCGAAACTGGAATCCTCCGCCCCGAATCCAAGACCTTACCACAAGGCCACAGCGTCCCAAAGCTTTGAGAGGATTCGGGATTTTTCTGGAAAAACCTAAACGAGAAGAACTAAAGAACCAATGGGAGTGGCCTCCCCTAAACTTTCTCGTATACTCCTAACACATGTGGAGAAAAAATACGATAAAAGGCAATAAAACGAACAAGCGTCCCTAATTCAGTGAAGAAAAAAGCTTGGGAATCGGAAGTTTGGAGGGGAAAGGCGTAGGTAGAAGTGGAAAGGATTAGCGCAAGTGAATCGCGCAATGACGTAATAACGGCCTCGCGTCATTGTCTGATGAGAAAAGACAAATAGGCGATTTGAACAACTTTTTTTTCGACCGATTGAAATGAAAATTTTGCACGGATCTACAATTAATGTTAGCAGGCCTCATACCAATTTTTATTTACCAAAGACGTAGGGTTTACGAGTTATTATGTTTTCAATTATACGATTATACGGACCAACAGACAGTCAACCCTTTGGCCTGATTGCTGATGATAAAACTGTGTAGACAACTGAAGCGTTTTTGATTCGTCATTATAATTTTAAAATGACTGGCGCCCAATTTTATAATTATGTGAAAGATGAAAATGATATAATTAAGAAAGTAAAATCACCTTTAAAAAAACTGGGCTAAAAAGGCTTTTTTTTAAAAACATTTCTCTACGTGTGCATTTTATTAGAGTGCTCAAATTTATTGATTTTTTTTATCAGAGTAAAATAAACGATTATTCCCACATTTTCATATTTTATTTATTTAGAACTTAAACGTCTCGTATCAATGCTTGGCAACTACGTGAACCCCAGCTATAGAGAACCCACCGCAAATCTCACATCTCATGATACAGCTGTTTTCGCACAAACAATATTAGAGGAAAGATCCTAATTGAGAGATATTCCAATTAACTGCAATGGCGTTGCTAGGGTAAGTGGCGTCCGAGTCAAAATATAATATTTTCGCCCAAAACAATCATTGTTAGTGGTTTAGCATGTGTGAAAGACTCTCGAGGCATTCATTTTTTTCGCCTCCTTGTAATATTTGGCATTACAAAGTGACATAAACGTGTAACGTCATCGTTGCCAGTGGCGCAGCGAGGGTAACTGCCATCAGGAGAATGTTCATTTACCCCAGTCGTCATCAATGGCCGAGCAAGCGTAAATGGTGCCCGGAGAAAAGTATTTTACAAAGAGACATAAACGTCTAACGTCATCGTTGCCAGTGGCGCAGCGAGGGTAAGTGCCACCAGGAGAATGTTCATTTACCCCAGTCGTCATCAATGGCCTCAGGAGAATGTTCATTTACCCCAGTCGTCATCAATGGCCGAGCAAGCGTAAATGGTGCCCGGAGAAAAGTATTTTACAAAGAGACATAAACGTCTAACGTCATCGTTGCCAGTGGCGCAGCGAGGGTAAGTGCCACCAGGAGAATGTTCATTTACCCCAGTCGTCATCAATGGCCGAGCAAGCGTAAATGGTGCCCGGAGAAAAGTATTTTACAAAGAGACATAAACGTCTAACGTCATCGTTGCCAGTGGCGCAGCGAGGGTAAGTGCCACCAGGAGAATGTTCATTTACCCCAGTCGTCATCAATGGCCTAGCAAGCGTAAATGGTGCGAGAAGAAAAGTATTATTTTTATATAGTATTTATATAGTATAGTATTTATATAATATTTTATAAGTAATATTTTGATTCCAGTGGCGGCGATTGGGTTGAAAAAATAGGGGAGAAAAAATTTATAGACATCTAAAAGTATCAGGAGTATAGGGGTAGAGAACAAAATTCAAAAATTTGACACCACTGCTTTTTAATATGTTTTAGTTTCAGGCAGCAAAAGTGAAATGAAAATTTCATATTTTCAGCAAAAAGTAAGGGCGACTGCCTCCCCTTGCCCCCCAGTCGCTACGCCACTGATTAACTGTCTCATTATAAGCAGTCCTTCGTGTAAATGATTAGAGTTGGTCAAATTTTGCATAGCAAACTGTACACATTTAGTTACCTAGCACATTACCGAGCCCTAAATCCATAAACCGGTGGTTAGTTCTCGATCGCTTATCTGCATCCAATTAATCACATCAACCAATCGAGCCTTCAATGTTTTCACATCCAGGTGACTTTTATCACTTGTCCGGACATTATTCGATTGTGTTGTAACTGCACACATGATAGATCGGTTTATCGTGTAATCAATCATTTGTAGCTCATCGAAAAGCGAGATGCTATTACAATACACCGATTCATATAGTTGTAATGAGTCGGAACTTGCACTTCCGTTTTCAAAGATTCGGTTTATTTTCACAACACAAGTCACCCTTAAATGCCTAGTGTTGTCTTTAAGCAACATATTGCAATTGTTTGCATTTGTTGCAATTTATTTTTATCTTAAGTATTGCAATTTATTTTTATCTCAAGTGTGTATTTACGTCTTTAAACTTTTAAACTCCTGGTGTGTTTTTAGAGGATTCGGTGCTTGAGTGTTTTGACTTTTTAATCCTTGCCTTTTGGAAATGGTCTTTCAATTTTTTTAAAAATAAATACGGCTTTTAGAATCATAGTGTACTTTAATGATTTTGTGATGTAATGTGTTTTTGTTTTTAATTATATATGCGTTTGCAAAATTTTTATGACTTTGTGTATTCTCTGTGTTCAATTTTTTATTTTCTAGCGAATTTTTTTTATCTACTAGTTGTGGTTTTTTTTTTCTTTGTGTGTTTGTTGTTTATAGCACTCTGTAAATAGAGATTTGTCTGTAGTATGCTTTTCTTTAAATAAATAAGTAAATAAATACCCAATTTTATCTTCTAAAATCGTGAGAATAAGACTGAAGCTCTAATGCCTGTTGTTGCCTAAAGGATACATAGTGAAATTGTTATTAAATAAATTTACAATAAAAGTGCTGATGAAAAAATAAAAATAAATTGAAGTTTTTCGCTTGAGGCTGCATCTTTTTTATTTGTTTGTACACTTGAGAATACCATAGTGTTGCAAAAGTCTTACTGTGGGTGTATGGTGTAAACAGTCCAACACGCAGGATAATGGAGAATGAAGGTTTATTTACAAATATGCAGGAAAACACGTAGCACAGGTACAGGAAACAATAGTTCTTGCACAGATTACCAATGTAAACAGACGACAATTCACAGGTAATAACAGTTCAGCACTTTGTTATGTAACAACACAAACAGTCAGCAAATAACTAGTAACGATAATAACTGCACTTTCAATAGCGCTCAGCTCACCAGCTTCGTAGCTCGCACAGCAGAAGAAACTCTAAAGTCGTTCCCAATGGATCAACACTCTCTCCGTCATCCAAGCGCTCTCCTTATATAGTCTCCGCCGGCAGGCCGTGACGTCACATGGAATTATCTAGTACATTCAAGCATATCTTCTCTCCTAATGGAAATATCGAGAAGATTCCAGCACCTCTGAGATCCCATATTTCGTCGCGAAATTTGTCGCCAAGTCGACAAGATGGTAGCCAAGTTTGTCGCCAAGGTCGGGGAACCAGACGTTGCGGCTGCTAGTCATCCCATACTTATCCCTGTAAAACTCTCTTTCCAACCATAAGACTCAAATGGCTGGGAAGCGACTTTCCATGTTTGTAACAGTAATTTATTCTACAATGTTGAAGGAAATTCCTTATCCGTATTATTATTTATTGAAATTCATCTTGTTTAATATTATAGAATTTTATCAAGGAGACTTTTTTCTCAACTAAAACCCAGTGTCGAAAATTGGTAACAAATTGTTTTTTAACGGTAAACCATACTTAAAACAAAATAGGATTTTTAAAAGCTTTTTTCTGCTTTTAAAATAATACAGATTTATAGGTACAAAAGTAAAGCAGAAAAAAAAGGACCACACTACATTATTGGTATGCACTTATTCTTCTTAAACCGAAAGAAAAAATCGATGCAAGCACAGAATTGGAAAAAAAATCATACACATTTAAGGTTTCTTAAAAAAGTTTTCAAGAGTAACTTTTTTTCAAAGCATTCGTTGGAAAAATTCAAAATTCAACCCTTTGACGGATTTGGTCCAAAATTTGATACAGACCTACATGCCTGATGGTAGGAATGTGTACCAAATTTTATCTATCTAACTATTTACGTTTTTAAGTTACCGTGTTCACATGAACACGGACAGACAAAATTACCGTGGACAGATTTTGTCCAAAATTTAACAGAAACCTGCAAATTATGTGTACAAATCACATACCAAATTTCATCCCCTAGCTCTAATAGTTTTCGAGTTATCGTGTCCACAGACAGACCTAATTCCAAAATTGTGTTTTTCGTATTCAGGGAGGTCTAAAACGTGGAGATTCGTCAAAATCTGGAGTTCGAATTTTTTGACATTACATTTACATTACTTTCTCTTTGTACACTTCGTATACGAGGAAGTAAAAAAAGTGGGGATATCGTTGCAAAAAAGTCTCGCCTTCGGAATTATATCCGTGTAGTATAAGACAGGCCGCGGGTGGTAGGGTCTCGGCTTTGGATCCGGAGGGTTCCATGTTTCGAGACCCGATTCCAGAGAAGATCCGCCGTGTATGGGGCCTGTTACACGCTAAATAATTCGTAGTGGCCAAATGCCCTCCCGTTGGCGTGGAAGCTTGGAGAGGGGGTACCAGCTCAGGTGTCGTCCTCGTCATCTGACCGCAGTTCAAAATTACGAGGTCCGTCCCAAAATAGCCCTCGTGTTGCTTCAAGAACGGGACGTTAATCCAAAATTTCCCTCGTGTTGCTTCAAGAACGGGACGTTAATCCAAAATAGCTCTCGTGTTGCTTCAAAAAAGGGACGTTAATGTAACTAAGCCAAACTGTGTAGTTTAAGTTCGTGTCTTTCGGATTTGTGATTTTAGGAGCATTTGAGATAACCGGTGTTTCGTTTAACCGGGGTTTTACTGTACTTTCCAAAATGCATTTCGGTCATCCATCTGCGAGTCTCCAACAAGCTGATGACGGTCGATTGCGGTCATTAAGAGTCGGACCGCTCGAGTGAGTCATTAGTGGAAGGGGTCATTATCGAGTGCTTAATGCAATCGCTTCATTTCAATTCATAAATCAGAATTAAAGAGGCCCGATCCGCCTCTTTTCGCAGACGATATTCTTTCTTCGAAGGAGGCCTAATTGCTTCTTTTAATAAAAATTGCATTAAAAAGCCTCGTTCGGTGGACACTCGACACAGGCCGATGTGTACGTCTACATTAGGAACATTAATTAATTTAATGTACGTAAAAAAGACCCCGGCATTCGTTCGATTGGTATTCTGAACCTTCGGGAACGCACATAAGACGAGGGTTGCCACATTGGGGTTTCTAAGGCCAGATTTGGGAAATTTAGCTTTTGGTGAATTTTTTTGTTTTGGTCTTAAATTTATTTTTATAAACATTTAAATTTTATTATATATTATTTTATTTAAATTATATTATTTTATAAATTGTAATTTTATTTTACATAATATTATTTTATAAACATTAACTTTTATCTACATCATGTTACTTCATAAATGTTAAATTTAATTTTATATAATAATATTTTTAGAATAATAAATATTATTTAATATAATATTAATTTATAAATTTTAATACGATCTTGTTATTTTATTCAAGCCAACATCCGTTAATATGGCTAAAAAAGAATATTAAATGAAGAGAAATAAATAAATAAAAATATGCTATAACTAATAAATTAAACACCGGATGTGTAGGAATAATAATAGGGGAAAAAATAAAATTGACGAAAATCGGCAAAAACGGCCGGATTTACCACTTAAAATTAAATAAATAAAGATCGAATTTTAATTTTAAAATAATTTTTACGGCGTTAGCTCCCTTTTGTGCCAATCCATCACTGTGCTAAATTTGGTTCCCCCAATATGCCAAATGCTCTGGGGGCGCATAAAGAACAACAAAATAAAAACCGAACATACATCCATGCATACTCAAACCAAAAAAAAAAAAATGCTCCTTTATTATGGATTTTTCACATGGCGAAAGCTGTGAAAGTAATATGATGTCTTGAAGATCCGCAACTTTAATCTTTACTTACCTCAAATGATCACAAGCTTCATCCCTCCTTATAAAATGTTTCATCTGACTAATATTTCAGAAAATTATCTACACACCTAATATGTCCATACCTCCAGTTTTGAGCAGGACAGTCCGTTTTCTGGTAGCTTGTCCCGTTGTCCCCAAGCACAACTTCGGGACTCCCAAATGTTCCGTTTTCAGAAAGAGAGCAACCCACGATAAGAATCAGAAACAAGAAGGCGCCAAAAATAAAAAAAAAATCCGACGGTAATGTCTAGTAGCCCGGCGACGACGGAGCATGCGCTGAACGTGTCACATCTATGCAAATTGGTCAGAAACAGGGTTGCCATATTGGCCATTTTACGGCCAAATTATGGAAATTTGGCCTTTTTTCAAAGTCCTTGGCCTTAGGGATTTTAATTTGGCCTTAAATTCAATTTTGTCCTTTTTTGGCTTTATTTTCGTTAATGACTTTTCGAACAATTTTTAATTACTTATTCTATTGTTTTTTTAATAAATTTTTGATATTACACATTTGAAGTGATATATAGTGAGCTGTCAAGCGAAATAGCTCCTGAATAGAACAGGGGTGTTTTAAATTTCTTTCACTTAAATTTTAGTTTAATAATAGAGCATTGAACGTATGCCTATCAAGTGGGGCTCGTTTTCATGAAGGATAGCTTTTTTTTCTAATATCAAATGAGGTTTTCAGTCAATTTGTCAAATTTGGCCTCATTTTAAAGAAGATTTGGCCTTATTTTAAAGAAGATTTGGCCTTATTTTTAAGAAGATTTGGCCTTATTTTGCTATTTTGGTCTGGCAACCCTGGTAAGAAACCTTCTAGCTCGCACTTAGTTCTAACCTCATTACACCGCGTGAAGTGACAGAACCAAACACTGGGAATATTTTAAGCGAAAGTCTTTGGGTGGAAATGTTCAAACACGCCAATAATTTAAATCATACGAACTTTTGTATAATTTTTTGAATACATTCTAAGTCTGGCCGGCATTAATACACCCGTGGAAAGGGTCTTTATTCTTATGAATAAGTTGTGTACGAGCTTGGAAAATACAGTTGCAGGTCGCGATTTATAAAGCAACGTTAATTACCAAAGTTAATTTTAAGAAATCCTCCCAAGAATTTAATTCCTTTTTTTTTTAAATCCGCAGCAAATATACTGAAGTAAAAATGTGTTCTTCAGTAAAATGCAAGATCGCATGAATTATTTATTTTCATGTGATCGTGTATTATTATTTATTTTCATGTTTTGTGTAATGCTTGTTTATTCCTGATCTTTTCATTAATTAATAGAAAATGAAAAAATATGTGTTTTCTTGAATTCGCAGCATCTATACTATTAAAATTCGAAGGTAAACAAACATATGTATCTATGTCCTTCTATCTTCTCACGAACCACCGAATCCTGAAACTAGCCGTAAGTACCAAAAGATGGAAAATAATCCATTTCGACTATTTAAATTCCGAAATTGTAATTGGTTAAAAAGATATTAATTAAAAACATCAAAATGAATGAATTAACGTGCTGCCATCTATTGGCAGCATGCTGAATTCATTCACGGCTGATTCTTTTTTCCCCTATTATTAATTTTCGCATCCGGTGTTGCATTTTTTATTCATTTAACGGAAGTTGGTATTTCTTTTTGAGCGAGCTTCTGTGTTTGGATTTATTAACAATGGGAAAAATCGTTTTCATGTTTTTTTCTTTCTTTTTTGTATTAAAGTGTTTAATTTCGTAACGTTTGTTAGGGAAAGTAAGTGACAATATTTGTTGATTGTAGAGAAAAGCGGAGGCGGGGCATATGAAAATATATGGATCCCGAGGTCTCACATGACCTCAAATCTCTCCGCCCGGGAATATCCTATTATTCGTGATAGCCCGTGCAACGCCGGGCCACACAGCTGGTATTACTTAAAAATTTAAAAAATGTCCCGTTTTGAGGAGGGAAATAAATGGTCACTTTATACATACCCCTATTCGAAGAGTGATTTCTAACAAAAGAAAACGAATACTCGATAAACCAAACTTGTTTCTAACTTCTACACAAATCGAAAAGAAAAACATAACGAGGAAGCGAAGATAAAAACTTTTGGTGGGAGCGAAGGAAAGAAAAAAAAAGAAATTTCAGTTGGCCTCCTCTGGGATCTTTAAATTCAAATGGAGAAAGAGGTTGCTTTTTTCTCTCCCGATTCATCGCTCAGCTGTGGCCAGTGATGCTTTCGAAGGCTATCAGCTTTGCAGCTCTAACCTGTGCCTCTCTCATTTGTTGATTCATTTTTCTGTCTTCTTTTCACATTTTCATTAATTTTTTTCATTTCCAATGATCATCGAACTCTCGGAGAGGAAAAGTAAGCAAATAACAATAAAAATGAAAATACAAGCTTTTAAAATAATTTCGGGGGGATGTTGCAACTATGCAGACCTAATGGATGTGCCACCGCTGCGTATACTAACAAGCGTTCTTTGCCTAATCGGATAACGAAGAGAATCGAGTACGCATTTCCAGTTGATCGATTGGGTACAAAAAATGATACTTTTACGAAGCTGTAAAGTTTTTTCCCTAATATGCTAATCTTATGGCAGGAAGGAGAGCTTTACTGAGGTTTTGTTAGAAGCCAAGAAATGAACCCCGACCTTGGTGAGAGATTTAGCTACCATTTCG
>BGPR01024718.1:0-19133 GCA_013235015.1 Araneus ventricosus | reverse complement strand
TTATCTGATGTTGACAGGAGTAGGTTTCAAATTTTACCACTAATAGCCTCTAGTTTAATTTAACTCGCCCCGGTGCCTTATGAAGATTAGTGATTCCAGCTCTGGCGATTGATTTAGGAGCCCCATACATTTTCCTGGAAACCTGGTATAGTTGATAATTTCAAGTTTTCCAACTGTCCTTGTATAGAGTCGAAGCTGGACAAATTTTATTTTTTAAACTGTTAAAGCTAGTGTAGTTATGTCTGCTTCAAAGTTAACATGGTAACTTTCTGAAGTCGAGAGAAAAAGTAGTTGTCCGGCCAAATTTTATTTCTTAAAATGTCGAGTTAGTATAGTTACGTTTGCTACAAAGTTAGCACGGTAACTTTCTGAAATCGGGAGACAAAGCAGTTGGTTGGCAAACCTTTGATAGCCTTTTAACTTCAGCTTTTTTTTTTAACTTCGTTAACTTGATATATCGGCAAGCATTTTGAATTTCCTTTCTCATAGAACACTCCTCGTGACTTATGATGTAGAACAGGGTTTATCAAATTATGGTGCATGTACCACTAATGGTACATTTAATTATTTTTGTGGTATAATTTTTACACAAAATATTTAAATGAAAGTTCAAAATAAATGTAAATTGGTACACCTTTCAACATTTTATTTTAATCTTTATTATGCAGATACCTAAATATTTTTTTCCGTTTTTGGCACTTTCTTAAGGCTGATCCAATTAAATTTCTGCTTAAAAAAGACGAGATGAATATATTTTAAACAAAGTGATATAATTTTTAATGCTTTTCAGCACACCATATTTTCACAAAATTGGATTTCCAGCCATGCTATTAATTAATAAATATAGGACAAGGTTGTAACCTGGACCTAACTTACGCTCGAAATTAAAAAGATAAAACCCGACGTATCGAAACTGGTTACAATGAAACAGTCGCATTCGCATTAATCCTCATCAATATAAATCGTAGTATTTGATGTTATATATATATAATTACAAAGCGGCTCAATCTCATGATACCACTTTTACGCAAGTCGAATCTGATTGGCTAATCGGATCATGTCATCGGTCACATGGATTTCTCGCCAATATTCCAGTAACTTTTTTGATTTTGAATGTGCGCGGTTTTTTCAATTACAAGCTTATGACGCTTTACGTTTTCAATGAAAAAGCGAAGCTACGAGGTTCCCACTTTGCTGAAAGCGAAGTCGCTGATGTTTTTTAAAGTTAAGCGATTTTCCCGGTACCCACTTTAGATGCCGAAGGCATCGCGTGCGCTTGCGCAATCAGAAGGTCATGTGAGCTGACAAACCAATCAGATTCGACTTGCGTAAGGTGGTATCATGGGATTGAGGCGCCTGTTATAATTATCCACTATTTACTACAATATACAGAACAGAATGCCGTCTCTTACCCCCGTACCCGTGACCAGACCGGTGACTGAATGGTTTGATGGGCAACACGCGGGAATTTATTTAAGAAAAACAAAATAAACAAAAGAAGGAAATATATACACTATGTACAGCACCGGCATTTTCACTTTTACACTATTAGTTCGTAATAGTCTTCTTTTCTTTAGATGTTGTTATACCTTTCTTTTATTTGAAGGGGGAAATGTCCGGTAATTGAGCTACTAAGTTCATCTCGCTGGAAAGTTGAAGGCTAGAGAGGCCGGAAAAGATCTCTGTTTTCGCTAATGAATTTGATAATCCCACGAATTTTATGCCTGAAGACGAGGTTATTGGCGACCCTTTTCAGCCATTCTTGTTCCAAGTTTGGAGCTGGCTTCCTCAAATGCCAAGACACTGTATAAATACACTCCGTGACACAGTGAAGTACCGTGCCAATTCCACCACACAACTGCAATAATCACTACAATATACAGGATGTATCAAAAATATCTGGCAAAAATGAAAGGGTAAGTCAGGCATACAATAAACATACAAAATCAGCTAGGAACATGGGTGCGCAAATGCCATCCAGAGGCAGCAGAAGACATTTAAAATAATACAACGCTTGCCGCAATTGCCGACACTTTTTGAAATTTGCACATTTTTTCAAATATCTCCTCGAACTTCGACCATATAAAGAACAGCTTTTAACTCACAATTTACATTGAAGATTCGGTCTAGAGGGTATTTTGGGGACCGACCAGAAATTGATGATGTTTAAAAGGGATTTTAGCTCATCCCACTTCATAGAAATCTGATAATGGTTTGCGACTTTCGTCAATTATTTTGGGTGTTATGCTGTGCATGTTCGTAAAAATAGCTGGAATATTTGGAAAGATATAAAGGTCTCTTTAAAAAGTCCTAATTTTTTCGCATGTTTTTTGCTTATAACTTGCAGCGTTTTCAATCAAATTGTGTGAAACTTATAGCATATGTGACAATATGCTAGAGTAGCATTGTCTAAAAGTTTGAAGTAAATACTTTGAATATTAGAGAAGGTATGAGCATTTGTAATAAATGTTTTTATACTGCGCATGCGCTGAGTGTAGCCAAATTTTTCTTTCACAGCTTCAGAGGCAGATATAAAAGGCAACTTATATAAAAATTCAGTTCAACACCTTTAAGATTCAAAAAGATATAAGCATTCTGGCCAGCGCTGTTTTATTTTAAATGCCATCTGCTGCCTCTAGATGGCGTTTGCGCACCCACGTTCCTAGGTGATTTTGTATGTTTATCGTATGCTTGACCAATCCTTTCATTTTTGCCAGATATTTTTGAAACACCCTGTATAGTATATGTATATCTTTGATACCATGTTAAAGTTTCATTTACAAATATAATTGAATAATATAAATGTAAAATGCTTTATTCTTTTATTATAAGCAATCCATTTCGATTGATTTTTAATCGGAAAATGATTTATGAAGATACATATATTTTTAATTCTTATTTAGATGGTACAAAATTTTAAAATTTAGTCCCTGATGTAGAGAATTGGAAATTCAGTTTGATGCCTGTTACTAATTACCAATTTCCTAAATTTATTAGGTCGTAACCGTCACCTAACATGAGAACGTTATTAAATCAGCTTGCGCCCTTTTAAGTATTTGTATTCAATTTTTGAAATAAGAAACATACATAAATGTCTCTTTGTCTTTTTTATACAATCTTTTTGGTTTCATAAAACGTCTGTTTAATAGCAACCATAGTATTTTACATCCTGCGGCTTATGAAACCTTATCTTCGTGACTAAAATTTTCTCCCTAACTGCAAATATCACAGTAATACCGATACATGGGCAATAACATTGATATGTAGTCAAAGAAAGATTTTATAACATAACAATATTTATAGTAGTTAGTAATCGAGCGAAAGCAGTTCAGTAATATTGCCCCATTCAGGAATATCATACTGTAAAACCTGTTTAAAACGGACACTGTGAGAAACGGAAACCTGTCTCAAGCGGAAAAAATATTTGGTCCCGTCAGAAATCATCATATATTAATAAGCTCTGTATGAAACGGAATACTGTCTAAAACGGAAACTTTTTTTGGTCCCTTTAGATCCCGGTTAGTGCAGGTTTCACTGTACCTGAAACGAAATCAGGCTGGCGATGGTTTGATGGCAGATTTTTCGATTCGTGATCGCTTGCTCGGAGCCTAATCCATCCATTAGGGCCGGTCTTAGGAGGTACTGGGCCCCAACTGGAAAAAAATTTTGGTCAACATTTTTTTAAAGAAATTTCTAAGGATTTAGAGTTAAGAAAAAAAAGAGTGGGAGTGATCCTTTCGAATTTCTCTTATACTGACATAATATAGCGCGTTTTGTGCTCCGTAGTATAGCGAAGAAAACCGAGTATGAATTTTGGACGCCTTCTCTTTCTTCCGATTCAAACCAAAATCTACACACATCTGCGAATGTATTGACAAGACCACGCACCAAATTTCATTTTTCTAGCTTGTTGCGTTTTTGAGTGACTGCATTCACAGACAGATCAACATAATGGAATGAATGTTTTTTTCGAACGGGGGGGGGGGCTGAAATGTGGAAATTAATCAAACTCTTGAGGTCGAATTTTTTGACGATCATAACACTTTTCCTTTATAAACTTAATATACAAGAAAGTAAGAAAAAATTAGCTCACTTAAATTCTTAAACTCATTTTCACACCCTCTAGTAATGGCGCCCATGACACGTGCCTTCCTTGCTCCGCCCTGGTTACGCCACTGAACAGTACCGAGAGTCAGTGGCGAATCCAGGATTTGGGTCTGGGGGGGGCTGAGGTATAAAAAGTTTTGTATTGTCGTGACGAATGTCAAATCTTATGGCTTATTTAAACCAAAACACTTAAATTTTACTGACTTTACTCACCTGACAGTAAGAACCATAAAGCACACTACAGTACTTTCGATAATATAACAAAAAACACAATGAAATAACTAGCAAAAACATGTTTTTGACCGTGTCAACGCTGCAAATACGAGTGGAATGACTACAAAAGTGGGCAAACTTTCGAACCTGTCAAAAACCAGGAAGAAATGTTTTCACTTTTTTAAAAAGGAGATTAAGAAAAAACAGCTGTAGTGATTTTAAATAAACTAAAGAATTCTGGTCTAGCTCTGGGGGAGAAGGGATGCAGCCCGATAGCGACCCCCCTGGATTCGCCACTGCCGAGGTAGATAGCATTCTGGAGCTGGGCCCTATTGGGAGCAATTAGTCCAGTCGACTATAGGCCGGTCGTGCATGGTACACGTTAATTCCGATTTATGTAGTTTGAAAATCATTACATAGATGTAGAACGGAAGTTTGGACTGTGGAATGCCGGTTTAGGAAACATCCTGTTCACTGGATCATGGTCAAAACTGACGCGATCTGTCTGCAATAGCAAAGTGTACCTCCCAAACGAGACGTTTATCTAACTATTCAAAACTGAAACATAATAAACTGTCGTTCTGTATCTAAAAGACAAACAGAAACTCTACCATCTTTATAAAATTCCGTTATCTATTGGAAATCGAAGGAGCCAAAATTCCAAAAAAAGAAAGCGCTGAACGACAAATATTACCGAAACTACGTATAAGGAAGATTATTTCTCCCAAGCTCATCAAGTTCACCTGAACTTGAAGATTCGGCACGAGATTGAATTGTAATCTCAATGCCACGGTGATTGATAACGTGTTTGTAACTAAATAGTGGATAATTCGAACAAGAATAATCAAGTTCCAGCGCACGTATTGTGGTCTCGCTCAAGAGTAAGTCAGCACGCGACCTTGAACGAGAAGGCAGGAAATAGAACAACGGGTCACGTGACATAATCATTTTCTGGGACACGAACATCTGTTGGGAAACAATTGACCAGTTTCAGATACAAAAGAAAAGGGAAAATAGCTATTATTTAAATTTTGATTAGAATTTGAATTGCGGAACGAAAATTACTGGCAGCGCAGTTGATCTCGAATTCCATTTGTTAAAACAACACTTGAACCCGATTTGCAGAGTACCTTTATAATCAGTTTGAAATAAACAGTTGTTGATTCGAACAATCTTCTTTTAATCTTTGTTTACTTTTCCAATCTTGCCATTTTCGATGGTAGATTGTGTATTTAAGGGATAAATTACCATTTGTTTGCGTTTGATTGAAAGTGAAAACTTTCGTTTGAAGCAAAAAAATTACGATAAGATAAAGTAAATGATATTTATTCTATGATGAAAAGCTATACTTATTTCGAGGAACTTTGTCTCAGTCTAAACAATCATAAAATGAATATTGTCTGGAATAATTAGCTTATAACAGCAAAAGCAGTAAAGAACCAAAATTGAAAATATTAAAAGCATCACCTTTTGGAATATTGCATCAAAGCATATTTGGATGCTTATGAATATGAACCAAAACTAAAGAAAATTAAACAAAACTCGAAGATTTCTGAAATAAACATACGGGAGAGACACCGAATTTGCACCGGCGCACAGTGGTCCAGTTTCGTTTTCTAGCGAGACAAAAATCATAGCGACGAAACTAAAAACAGCAGACTTGAAATTTGCAAAGTTTAAAGAAATTGGACTTCAGTTGTATCCCATGAAATTCATAACAATTGGTTAGATATTTCTTGATTTGTATGAATTTAGTTAATTTGTTTCCATTGTTCTCTACGGAGGGAACTGTTGTAATCCGCGGAAAAGTTAATAATTAGTTGTATAAAGCATAAAAAAATCTGATAAATTTTACCAAATGAAGGAAATAGCTGAAAAATAAGATTTATGCAACTTAAGTCTGGTGGGTACTTTTTTTATTTTTAACATTCCAAATATTTGCAATGTTAAAATATATCTAATGAATAATTCTGCGATAAATTCAGATGCCTTTCAAAACGATTAAAAAGTGAAAGAATTTCGTTAATATAATATAAATGTTATATAAATACCATTAAATCTTTTTAAAAATTACTTTTAAGAGTGAAATTGCCGCAGTTTTCACAAAAATAATATGAGAATTCAGGAAATATTCCAAAGCATTTTAATTACTAACTTTTAAGCGTAATAGATAAAAAAGGTGACACTTTTCATCGCGTGAATTATGTTTTATATTATTTGCTATTTATGAAAAACTATTGGTGGTAAGTTTTCCTAATTTTATCGACCTTTCAGCTGTAGCTGAAGACAGCGCTTGAGAGGTTGTCACTAAAGCAAACTAACTATTTTTAAAATTTAAAACGCGTTCTGAACTATTCCAAAATTTTCTCGTTTTCGGTGTGTTTATATCAACTACTAAATCAGAAATAAATATTGAAATCGATTTAAAATACTTTTGAATCCATTCAGCGTTTATTTCTTAAAAAGTTCAAAGGTATTTTAGATTGAGTATCCGCCCCCCTAAATTCGATAATTTTTTAATAAAATTATCGAATTAATGTCGATTGAATTTTTATTAATTAAATTCTAGGCTAGAACAAGTTAATTTAGTCTTTCAACGGGACTTTTTTTACCCAGATATTTTTGCGACATTGAAGGAAAAAGTGAAAATTCTTCACTGACATAGGATGACATTAAAAAATAAAATAAATGAAGAAATCGGGGTTTATCGGGGCTAATGTTTAGACATTTTATAGAAGATAGAGTGCAGAAATTATTTAAGGTGGTCTTAAGGTATGTAAAGTTGTGCAAAATTTTAAAATTCACTTTAAATTTGAAAATTTAGTGGAAAAAAGGGCCTTTTAAAATATATTATAAAAATATGGAAAATATTAAAGTGATGTGTTAAAAACGGTATCGTTTACTTGCCCTGGAATCCGACACCATGAAAAATCTAAAATTACACAAATAAACAGCAATGTAAAACTTCACAGAACAAAATCCAAGGGCTCACTGAAACTCTACTCAAGTGTTCGAATGACATTCTTCAACTTTAACCTCTGTTAAACCCCCTAAGACTACATGTTTATCCAAAACATTTATAGCTTTCAAGGTTCCAAACGGTTTTCTACCTACCACCAAAGAAAATAAACCCATTTGCCGACCTCGAAATTTCGATTTTTGTCGCGTTACAAACCGAAACTGGACTACTGCTCGGTGCGGCCCTATATTGTACCGGTATCATAACTTCTATTCTATTAAATATTTAGATCGTAAATTAGGCAAATTATGTTGCAGCGATGTAAATGGTGTGTATGATATCATTTTTAATAGAAAGTGCTACGTGGTTACAGTTAGAGAACAAGCATTTAGAATTAGGCATCAGCAACCGATTATTTTATCTAAAGACAAAAAGGCCTGACGCTGTTCTAAATTAAGTAGGAAAATATGTTATTATATCATCAGGTAAAAAATTTCTTTAGTTACAATTTGCTATACTTATTTTATGAAAATAGTTTAAAATAAAGATTAAGGAAATTTTTGATCTTGTTGTCCAAAGGTTACCTAGAGTGGACCACAAACGGTTGCCTAAATTGGACCATTTAAATCAATGGGGTTAATATCGTAAAAGCAGGAAATAGCTCAAAAAGCAATTGATTACCACTAGCAGTTCTCAAAAATTGGAATTTAACAAGTCAAAGCTAAAAACAATAATAATAGAACACTAAAGGCATCAAATGTTAGAACAAAAATTATAAAAACTTAGGATGCATATCATTTATATCAATTGTGAGAAAAAAAGGGAGAAGAGGAAGTGATACAATCCATAAAATATCAGTTCTTGCATCATGTGCTGGAGTGAATATGAGAAACAAAAAATATTTTTGCTTTAACCGTGCTGAAAAGAATTGGTGGTCCAATCTAGGCAACCGGTTTCCTTGATTGGACCCATGAACATTTTTTTAACCTGTTTTTCTCCTAATTTAAAGTGTATCTCATGAAATGTTAACTACATCGTTCTGAAGATAAATAAACTATAAAAAAATTCGACTACTTGTTTTTCTATAAAATTACTTATTCATCACTGTACATTAAAAAATGTCCATGTGGTCCAAATTAGGCGACTCTCCCCTATAAAGAAGTATTTAAAGGCCAAAATAATTTCCTTGCAGAAAAACTTTCATAGTTGTGAATAACCTTGTATTCTCTTTTTTATGACTACCGAATGTTACAAGGTTAAAAAGAAAATAGAAACGAAATTTTAAGTAATAATTAAAAAGTCTGGAAAACTTAAAAATAAAAATGCAAAAACGTATAATTTGAATAAAAATTGAGGATTCATTATAGTTAATTTGCATTTTCTTTTTTAAATTAAAATGATGTTGCAAATTATAAAAAAATTGAATTCTTTATAAGAAGTTAAGTAAATTATATCATTTACTCTTCAAGTCCTCTCTTTGTAGAAATAAAGAGTTAACTGAAAGAAACTTACAAGCATGTTTCTGAAAACAGCACAGGTAAACAGATTAAAGTAGCAAATTAAAATTAGTGATATCTTTACCATGTTTAACAATAGCACTAATTTGGAATGTACATATAAATCAGCAACTAAGCAGTAATTTTAAAGCATACAATTTAAAAAAATTCACCCAGTTTTAGAGATGCACAATTACTAATATAATAGCCCAGATCTGTCTCTCGTAAGGCTCTGATGTCACCAACAATAAAACCAACGCCATAGCATTGCAAGACGATAAACAGTATTATTCCATTGTTAGAGAAACTAAATTTCAGTAATTTTAAATTTAAAAGAGTAATTGTAGTTTTAATTTCAAATTTAATAGCTCTAAAACAGTGAAATAAAATTTTCTATCGATTGATATAAAATTTAGCTCGCTATGATCAGTAGTTCCCGAAGAATTTTAAATTATATTAATCATATATTTCATATTAATTTTTAATAGAAAGTAGTAAATTATGCCAGTGGTATATCATGCGCGTGATATAGTTTGAATAAAGAAATATGTAAATAAATAAAATATTTCCTGTCATAAAACATATGTTTATTTTATTTGTTTTTCAGTCAATGTTAAACATTTCTCTCGCATAGATATCTATTTAAACACGTCAAATTTGACAGGAAATCTCTCGAATGACGAGACAATTTGCACCCGTCACACCATGACGGGTGATTTTCTAGTTTAATCATAATAACGAGAATATCAAAACTGAATTTAAAATTATTCTATTCCGTATATTTCGTTATTGATTGGAAATAGCGCATTTCTTCATTGATTGGGAATCAAGATTTTATCCTTATGCTTAGTTACTTTGAGTATATCTTCTATCTCATCTTCTCAAAATATATTGCACTTGTAGAGGGAAGAGACTCATGTTTATGTGGAATGCCGCTGTTGAAGAATTAATTCAATTTCAGGAACCATTTTTATTAGATGGCTAAGTTCTACGACACAGTACATTAAAAGGTACAAGTCGCAAGACAGAGAACAACAACACAAGACAAGTACACAGAGGAAGAAGAGAGAGAGGCATCATGGGAAAAACCCGGATGGCTCTAGAAGCGCCACCTACCATAAAAGGAGAAGGCAGTGAATTGTAACCGCTATCACTTCAAATATATTCTTCATTTTTTCCGTGCAGGTAAACTCACGTTATATTTTTTAAAAGACAGAATCTATTGTTTTGGTGAAATTTCCTTTCACTGATTAAATGGTTAGCTGCAAATCACTCACCGTGTTTTGAATTTTTTAACAAAGCTACCATTTTACAATCGAACTCCATATCTTTGTATATGAAACTTAGCTTTTGAAAATTCTTGACTGTTATTAATGGAATTCAGACAAAATCAAATATTGTATGATATTCAAGATAACTGTAACAGAAATATTTAAATACTTGAGAGCAAACCATGACGTCATTTTACTCATTTGGTGAATAGGAATTGGTTAGCGATGAATCTAAGTATGTTTTTTTTTCACAAGATTTATTCCAAAGGTGAGATCAAAATTATTGTTAAACTAGAATCGAATTTGACTTAAAATGAATGGGTCGAAAATTTATAATTGAATTATATTTTAATGTCAAAAGAGTTATAAATTTAATAGTTTAAAATCGTTGTTTTTTAAAAGCATATTTATTTCTGTCATTAAAGCAAACTCTTGAGAAAGTCATTGACTTTCATCTCAAATATCGCTACTCTAAATCGGCTGAATTGTTTTTATCAGATGATGTCGCACAATCAGCCAAAATATCTGCATGACACATTATTTCACAAATCATTCTCAAATATGTGCTTCTACAAATTATAATAACGTCTTAAAAATAAGAGTTGATTTCTTATGATGCCATACAGAAAAAGAAAATCCATCAATAATATGAATTGAACACTACGGTCTCCCAATTTCCAGTTACATAATGCATTTTAATTCATAAAATGAAATGAAAAATTAAAATTGTTTCATGTAATTGGTTTCCAATGGGATAAATTCGTGATGTCATGGGATGCACGTCAAACGCGCTGCGCCACTTAAGAATCCAGAGGAAAATTGGTAGTGTCACCACAGCACAACGTACAGAAGACATTCGTGGTGACATTCACCACATGACCTCAGCTGATCCCATTACGGGGAGGCGGTAGATCTAGTTCCAGAATCAGAGAATCGCAACATGCAGGTGGGGCTTGTGCAATACTTAAATCTTTCGCCATAAAACATATATCCTCATATTGATATGCACGAAGTTCGGATAGTAGCAAGGTACATCGTCTGACCTTGTCCACAGTAGCCCGCATTGACGTTCAAACTGAACTTTGATATAACAAATGAAATCAAAGGAATTCCAATAAAAGTTAAATCAAAGAGTTGTTACGTCAGAAACAGTAATACTTCGGTTTTCGTTGACTTCGGTTACCGTCGATTTTTTCTTCGAAAATTTTTTCTCAGTTTTCGACTTATGCCTCGGATGTCATCGGCGTGCTCACGTGACCTCGCTGCTTATTTTGCGAAAACAAACGGCAGGGTGCGGGTTCGGACAAGTCTGAGGTCGAAAAATTTCTACCCGAATCCATAGATTACGTAAAGACTGAAAAATTCATCCCTCAACAAGTCTTCAGTTGTGATGAAACTGGCCTCTTTTGGAAGAAAATGCCAAAGAGAACGTTAATTTCTAAGGAGGAAAAGGCACCGCAAGGACATAAGTCTATAAAAAATAGGCCAAATCATTTGTTGTGCAGTAATGCTTGTGGTGATTGTAAAGTGAAGCCCTTACTGGTGTACCAATCAGAAACTTCTAGAGCGTTTAGCAGTTTCATATTCATTTAATATGAATTTCTTATTGTTTTTAGTATTAACACTGTATTTATTCGCTAGAAATTGTGTTTATGGTATGTATAGTTACGAAATCTTTATGTGAGTGTATGGTGTAAACAGTTCAACATGCAGGATAATGGAGGATGAAGGTTTATTCACAAATGTGCAGGAAAACACGTAGCACAGGTAACAGGAAACAATAGATCTTGCACAGATTAACAATGTAAACAGACAACAATTCACAGGTAATAACAGTTCAGCACTTTGAGATTTAGCAACACAAACAGTCAGCAAATCACTAATAACGACAATAACATCACTTTCAATAGCGCTCAGCTCACCGGCTTCCTAGCTCGCACTGCAGACGAAACTCCAAAGTCGTTCCAGTGGATCAACACACTCTCTGATCCAAGTGCTGCCCTTATATATTCTCCCCGACAGGCCGTGACGTCACATAGAGTTTTCTCGTCGTATTTTCTTTCCTAATAGAGATATCGAGAAAAGGGTCGCATTTACTGGAATCATCGATTTGTCGCCAAGGTCAGGACTCCAATCCTGGCTGCTGCCAGTCATCCCATACTTAACACTGTATAACTCTCTTCCCAACTATAAGACTAACGAGGCAGGAAAGCGACATTACATCTTTGTAACAGTATTTTGGAGTGTCTAGAACGAATTAATAGGATTTTCATTCATTCATATGGAAACAATTGTCTCGGTTGTCATCGGTTTCGGATTTCACCGATCGCTTTCGAACGGATTATCGACAAAAACAGAGGTATCACTGTATTTAAAAAACAAGGGTTTACTATTCAACAAAAACTCTAAGACGTTGTTTCCGTCCTTTACTGCGAACAATTACGTCAGAATGTTTACATGTCATTTTGATTCTGCAATCTGTATATGGTACATATAATATTAATCATTAAGGAAATGAGTTTGAAATATTCGACATTCAAGATAATTTTTTTATCTCGGCTATTTTGTAAACATCTAAAATAATGTTTTCAGTGTATAAAAACTACGCATTAACTTCCCACAGATGTTTGAAATCTGGAAAAACCCCAAACTGCCTCTTCATTCATTCATGATTTTCCAGCACAAAATAATAACTTCAAATATAAAAACAAACTAAGCAGTAGAAAAAACTAAACATAATGGATGTTATTCTTCCTTTAAATTATAAACAAACCCTATGCGAACACATTTTTACGACTTACGATGTTTTTAATAGCTTCACATTTCTTTAAAGATGGAAAGTATTATTATGTAAGACACAATTTGGAAGATTCTTAATGATATAAATAGTAATTATGGAAAAAAAATTAAATTATGAAGCACGATTTTCATGACGAATTGAATGACTACTTTTCCCCCTCATAGCTGTATATATATAATTGGTTCTTTTATTTTTGTCACATCACGTGACAGATCTGTCAGTTTTGCACCTGTTAGAGACTCTCTGCCTGAAGGCATGTTTCAGCCGTACTTATTAGCATTTTCCAATACAAATAAAAAGCGGAAAATTTTGTTTCTTCATTCATATTTGCCATATGCGTACGATTTTCTTTTGTATCAAATTAGTTTATACTTTCTACTAGTAGTTCTGGGAACAGTAGACCTCGCCCCCCCCAAATAAAAAAAATCTAAGATTTTCTCTTCATCGCATTTTTTGAAAGCTCAGTAAATGTTTTGTGAATGCATGTGAAGACAGCATTGTTTTCAGAGACACCGGACATCATAATTCGACGCTCCAGGAGATACACTGGTGTACAAAAGTTTAACACAATTCTTATGGTGCGAAAAATTAGAGATTAATATGGATAAAATGGTTCGCAATCTGCTGAATTGGCAAAACATCTCTAGCCCTTTCCCTTCGCTTGTCTTTAAGCGACATATCGAAATATTTTGAAAAAGATGGCACCAAAAATTCACAGAGAAAAATTGAATCCTTAAATTGGTTACTTAAAAAATATCATCGAGAAAATTTCACTATTAAATAGGCATCAAATTAAAGTATTTTTTCCAACTCACTTCGTTCGAACTAAGAAGATGGAACTCAAAATAACTTGGAAATAAATATTAAAACTGGGCAAAGAGTGTATATAAGCGAAAATTTGTCGTTGCAATGTATCATTACGATTTATAAGGCAGGCGAAATTATCCTGGCGAGATTGCATTTCTTTGGCAGCGTCTGAAAATTCATTTAGGCTTAATAATTACAAGCGAATTTCAAGTTTTTTAAATTGGTTACGCCCATATCGGTAAAAATGGTATAAATGAGTCTAAATATAAATTTAGACTCATTTACCATTTAAGAACAAGATAGCCAAAGAATATTAAAATGGTAACATATTTATTTAAGCGAAAAACGGATAACGATGCAACCATGCATAGCGAACGTGATTATTTACAACTCTGATGCCATTATTTTAATTTTTTTGGTTCCACTAACTCTTTTATTACTAACATTATAATAATTATATATAATTAAAATAATATTTTATTCGAATTGAAAATAGGAATAGAACGGATATACAATCGTTTTCTATTGTTTCAAGGATTTCTGTCAAATTTTAGAAGGAATGAACAATGCATTTGGTCTAATGCATAACAAACGTACAGACAGCAAGCGCAAAATGCTGTAAGTTAAACGTGACTACTCCTAGCTCGGTCAACAATAAAAAAAATTAAGAGGCTCATAGGACAAAAAAATCCATATTATGTGCACTGGTAAGTAAACAATACATTTTTATAGAATAGTTAAAAATCACGCCTCAGGTTTGACGGGTAGCAAGAATACTATACTTCATTCGAGAGATTTCCCTTCAAATTTGACGTCATTTAAATAGATATATATAGCGAGTAAATGTTTACATTGATTGAAACAAGATACAAATGAACACTTACGTTTCCACAGGAAATATTTTTATTTAATACATATTATTTAAATATTTCTTTATTTAAAACCTCTCGGTAAACAAATATCGCATGAGAGTATTTTTCGTTTTTTAATAATTTTCCTTGTAACTTCAAGATGTCTTAGAATCCTAGACCTGTGAAAAGTGCAACATAGAGCTGTCCATGTGAAAAGATAGCCCGTAGAGGTAAATCAACATATCGAAAGTTTGCCCTGCGATTTGCTGATAGTCATCGTGTAAGCTTGAATTAATGGGAACTGAGTGGCGGTTTGAGAACAAATGGTAGATTCACGTCACTGTTGACTAATTCTAATTCTTTGGCAAGAAAACAACACATCCGCACAGTTGCATTCAGTACACGTGCCTCCAAACTATATCACGCCATGATATACCGCGACGTAATTCTTACTACTTTCTAAAAAAACGGAAATAATTTGAAATATAGGTTAATAATTTAAAATTTCTCGAAGAACTATTGATCATAGCGAGATAAATTTTATTTCACCATTTACACTATTTAATTTGAAAATTAGAACGACAATACTCTTTTAAAATTTAAAATTACCTGAAATTTAGTTCTCTAACAATGAAATAATTCTGTTTTAACGTCTCAAGTGCTGTGGCGGGAGTTTTATTGTTGAGCTACTGGAGACGTTACCGAAGGGATCTGGGGCTATTATATTAGTAATAATTGTTATAAACAGTATCAATATAATATGTATAAACAAATCCAATTTTTATATAGTATATTATTGTAGTAGAAACATCGTTAAAGAGAATTCAGCAGCCGTCTCTTTCAGTATCACGATATCTTTGATTAGTCTTCACATGAGGATGAAAAAGGACGTGGGATTGAACTTTAAGCAGAAATTTCATGGGTCATGTCCATTCCAGGGACGCTGCGCGAAGTTTGCGCATATCAACTGTAAACGTCAAATCAGAGAGTACCAAATTAACGACTAGATTTTTATAACTTCTAGAGGAATACCAGAAATCAAAATGCAAAATGATAAAGAAATTGTTTTCTGCATTTTGAATAAGGTCAGAGAGGCTCATCGGGAAAGTCGAGCAGGCTGAGATGTGAGGATTATAGACATTATACTTTGAAAGGCTGATGAAAAGATTTATGACATACGTATAAAACTGAAATTAGAGGAGAAAATTTCAAGAAAATGCTGTAACGTAGATTTGGCGGTGAAACATACTTGAATCATGAAGTTAGTTACTATAGGTAAGCTTCTGATAAACGTTGAAAGGCACGGAAAGGAATGCCCGATCAAAATGGTGATCATCGAACTGAAACCTGGATACTGCAAGCTATATTCTTTTTTGATGATATCAAACAGTATCAAAACTTTTTGCCCATAGTGATGTGTTCCGGATTGAAAGAACAAAATTGAAGAAGCTGCAGAGATATTGAATGCACCACTTTTAGGGATTTTCAAAACAAAACTTACTTGTTATTGGTTTTTTATAATAGAATCTTTGGATTAAAATGTTTCACTTTAAATAAATTCGAAACACTTATGACGTACTCTTCGGGAAACAAGGACGCAAACAACAATTTAAAAAGAGTGTAAAAGTTAAAATTTATATATTTATGACTTAAGAATACAATACAAGCAGTTTGTACTTTCCCCAAATGTCTGGCCGGCATGGCCCAATGTTCACTATGTTGTAAACGTTAAGATGCCTTATTGTTCCGCGTTTTCGAAGAAGCTTGGAATTACAGGAAGAAAGACCATCGTGTGCTTTGATTAAAAAAATTTAATTAATAATTTCTATCTAAATTCCAAAGAGACTAGTCACTGCTAAAGTATGACAAAGTAGATGTAGTTTTGGAAGGGTGAAATTTTAGTGTTTTACACTTGTGGCAAAAATAGGGACATTCTTTACCCTCTAGCACACTTTCAGAAGGAATTATTTAGCTAGATTGACCAGATGATCGCTATACAGACATAAGATGCTTGAAAATGGTGGCAAAATATTTATAATTTAAACATATTGTTCAACTTTTAAAGCATTAACATCATTCTTTCGAAGAAAGTTTACCTCAATTATATAAAGAATGTTGAAGCCTCATCGAGATCGCGTAAGTAATATTGATAGAATTAAAGTTAGTTATATTTTCCGTTCTTTTGAACTTACATTACATCTGCAAGTAATATTAGAACTGCCATCTAACGCCCACCCATAAGTGCACTAAAGAAAATAGAAGCCAACGAATGTGCAAGAGGAATTGGCAACGCGGAAAATCTGCGTCTCGAGTTTATAGCTTTAAAACATCACACCGTTCTGAAATCATCTCTCCATTATTGAATTAAACAAACAAGGAGTCCATTTTTTCCAAGAGGCTAAGGACTATATTCCGAAACGTAGATGGAAAGTTTAAAGAAAAAATTTTCCCAAATATTTTGAATCCATTTTCGAATATAGTCATTGATCCCTGAAAAGAACTAGTCGAATGATTCCTCGTTTGTTTAATTCGATTATCTTCGGAGTTTTTTCTAGTTTTAACCTAATTTTAATGATTTTATACATTGATTTTTGTATAGGCCAATTGCGCGCTACTTAAATATTTTATAATTTTTATTTCTAGAATTTTATGGTTTAAATTTTAGTGTTTCTTGTTTAAAGTTTATTTTAAATTTATTCTACTCTTTTCTAGTTAATTGTTTTTTAAGCTCTCCGCTATTGGATTCATTAACTTTGCTTTACCACTTTCCCGTAAGGACTTCGTAATTGAATCTTAGTCAAGTGACGATGCGACACCTGACCCCGCACCTTCTCAAACTTCCTAACTTAGAAAATGTCGACTCCGAACAACGCTTATTCAGTAGATATGATTTCAATCAAAATTACTATATAAATAGACACAGATTGATCGGGTTTGAACGTTGAGGACATTGCATTCGCAACTGTATTTGCCGTTGCCACGTTGGTGGCGCGGTGCGGACAACGGGCGGGTTGACCTGGCATTTAACGGTCCACCGGTGCGTTCTGGTTTGTACCGCGGTTCTGCTGGTTCGGTAATTTGCCAGCGCGCCTGTGGTATTCGTGTTACCGGCGAACGCTGTATTACAGCATTCTGCTGCAATTTCATTTCAGTTCAATTGACGCCAGCGGGTTTGGTTCCCCTGTTCTTCCGGTATTGCCTGTTGTGGTTGTTCAATATTGTGCAACATTGTTGTGCTGTTTTCATTAGTGCAATAACCGCTGACATTCTTTGGCGACGCCATGAACTGCCGTTGTATTAACAACGTGCCTGCTGTATGGACCGGTTGACTGCTAGTTGTGCGTTTGGCTATGGTTGGTTCATGGTTTTGACACCGTTTGCGTTGCTGTGCGGTTCACGTTTATACTACTGGTTTGGTTTGTGCGGCGGTTTGCCGCCGCGCTACGATTTACCATTATACCCTTCCACGGCGGCTGGTTTGCTGACGTTACCCAGCGACGGCGGTTCGCGACCTTCACCGCTACTGACACTGTCGTTGTATTGCCGCCTTTACACCATTTAAGTTGTTTGGTTTTAGGCTTTGGCGTTGTTTCTTTACCGGCTGTTGGTTCTTCAGTTGTTCATGATTCGTTGTGGCAGGTGGACGTTTGGTTGGTGGTGTGCGCGTTATTCTGTCCACCCATTTTGTTTATGCTGTTCTTGTGGTTGGCATTGTTGACCGTTAGCCAGCGACCTACAACCGACCTTACCACCCATGACGCGTGTATACTGCCGGCGTTGGCCAGGCGCATTTGCCTGCGCGTGCAGCACCATTATTGTATTAACCTGACCGCCCCATACGGCCGACCGCCGTGCCTTGTTGCTTTGGTTGGCCTTGACCGCTTCGGCCGTTTCACCATGCCATTCTGTGCCTTCGTTGTGATTTTGACGTTTGTTGGGTTCGGTTACGCGTTTGCTGGTTAACGCGTTGTTGCGTTACTGTTGCTTATTCACTGCAGCCTCTTGCCTTGCAACATGGTGTTGGTTTGCTGCCATTGGCGTTGTTGGACCGTTGTGCTGTGCGGGTTCTTCCGTTGGCGGATGTGACTGCTAACATTCTGGTGCCAGTTGCTGTGACGCGTTGCATTCACCTTTGACGTTGTGCTTTGCTGTTAGTGCTGTTGCCGTTGATGGTTGTGTGATTATGCGTTCGCCGCTGACCATTGCCGGCGTTGTGGTTTGGCGTTAAGTTCTTGCCTGCAGACGATGACGTTCTACGACGTTGTGACGCGCGTCATTGGTTGTTCGCCGGGTCCGGCCATACCGGTAACCAGCAATTTGCTGTTCGTTTGTTATTTATGCCATTTATTACCTTCTACCGCCTTCACCGGTTGAACAGGCGTTTGGCGGCATTGCGCATACAGGTGCGACGCTACCGTGCCGGACTATTTCATTTGCGGTTGGCGTTGACGTTTGGTTGTGCTGTTGCATTTACCGCGGTTTACCGCGGCCCGGCGCGTGGTTGTGCTGGCACCTGCCCTTACCGTTTCGCCATTATTGTGCTGTTGTGTGTTGTTTTTGTTGTGCAACTTTTAACGTTGTGGTTATTGACCTTTGGCCGTTCCGTGCGGTGCCGTTACCGTTGTTCGC
>BGPR01024716.1:7244-22956 GCA_013235015.1 Araneus ventricosus | reverse complement strand
GCTTTTAAGCTCTTAGAGTTCCCCAAAGTGTTTGAATTTTCGTATCAAAGCAAAATGGACTACTGAGATGTCCAAAGCTCTATATGCTTCTGTTGTTTGCGACCCAGTTTCCATTTAATTAATTTATTAACTGGACTTCCAATTCACTGTAAATTTGAGGTAAAATTATTAAAAATGAAATTAATTGACAAAAGATCTACCTAAAATATAATCTTCCAAATTTTATGCAGATTAACATTTTATACCATTTTGATCTTTTTCGCAACTATTAAATGAATGAGATTCATTTAATAATGCAACTTGTTCAGATTCTTCTATCAGAGTAGCAATTTTTGTTTCATAAAAGGAATCTATTGGTCATTAAGAGTGAATGGACAAGCACATTTAATGAATTATAACCGAAACTTCTAAGTAAAGAAGAATTACACGATTTTAAAATAATTATATTCAAATATAGCTAGAATATATTCTGCAAAAGCTGTTGCTGAATATTTCGTAAACTAGAATTTAAAGATAATAGAATTACACGTATGATTGACTCGCAATAAAAAAGAAACATTTATTAAATGAAAAATTAATGAATAACAGAGACCATATGTAAAAACAGAGACCGTATGTAAAAACAGAGACCATATGTAAAAAGAATATAGGCAATAAATATAGACTTGAAAAGAAAATATTGCACAGCTTATTCAATTAGATTAATTGAAAAACAATTGATCTCAGTTCTGTTTCTACAAACTCTATTGTCAATAAAAAAGGCTCGCTTTTTGGTTTAATAGAAATGGTTATATTTGAACACATTTACATGCTTTCATCCTAAATGCCATTTCTCTCACATTCTTATTATTATATGTTCTTAAATTATTGTCTGCCTTAAATAAGCTGCAATATTTTTTTTTCGTTCTGCGAAGAGCCTCTAATCGGGCTAATTCAAGATATTGTTAATTGAAAGATAATTAAAGAGTAAAGCTTAGTGCCGAAGTGCCAGTTCTCGATGAAAAGTTGAAAAGGCGTTATCTCTAAGTTTTACTATCGTCGCAATTTGCATCAAAACATACCGTAATTGAAATAATTTTTTTATAAAAATTCGTAAATATTCTATTCCATTGTGCTGTTTCAGTTAAAAAGAGACAGACGAAAATTCTTGCATCAGTTTTTAGCTGAAAATCGTGTGTTAAAAATATTGCTTATGAATTCGAGAGTCTAATAGTAATTTTATTAGCGCGTTGATTGCGAATTAATCCGTGCGAAAAACTTTTTTTCGTTTTATTGTGAAGCATTTCATCTGGTTGAAAATAGAATTGTTTTCGTTCGACTATATCTGTCTAATGGTTTCATTTAGTTTTTGTAGAGCATAATAAAAATTATTCAAGTTTCGAATCAAGGGAAATATCTTGTACCAATTTAAATCTTAAATAATTTAGTTGTCCAGATGCATTAAACCTAATAACGTAATTGCCCGAAACTAACCCATAATCCTAATTGGATTGGGGACAGGATTAAGTTCTAGAAAAAAAATTTTGATTTTATAATATTAATCATTTTTTTTTAAAAAAAGGTAAAGCATGTGTTTTTAAGAATTAGCTTTTTTCTGAAAAGAAATGGGTGCAATAATTTAAATTAATGCATTATTCACAAGTATTAAATCTGAATAAAAAAATCTCTACAATAATCCCATACCTTTTTCCAAAAATAACTCTTGTGTTATTTTTATTCAAAAGAAACGTTTTTCCCCCAGACTATTTATTTTTAACTTTAAGTAGTATATAATGGCCTCCCTTGTGGTATTGCCAGACGGATTTTACTTCTTTCCTGCACTTTCTAATAAATTGATACTTAACGTTTTTAAATTTTAAAATACTGACTGCATTCAACATTTTTTTTTTCGATCCAGACGACTGCAATTATCTGTAAACCAATTTTTATGGAATTTATCACAGCTGATTTTCTGCTTCAATGTTCAATAATATTATCTGCTTTCTCTTTACATTTTTATATTTTTTCTTTTTACTTGGATCGATTTACATAAATTTTAAAACGGAAGAATTTAAAATAGTTTAAATGGATTTAATTGAATCAATGAATAATTTTAACCCTCAATTGGGGATATATTTTACTTTTGTTGCAAACATCGATAATTATTTAAACATGGATTTCATCAACTTAATGAAGAAGTTCAATAACTTGCATTTGGCAGCAGTTATGCGATCGGAAACCAACCAGCATTTTGTGGATTTAGTTTTCGCTGTTCCCTGTGGACGAGTTTTCTGATTCGTTTATTTTGATTTCACAGAACTTCCGTGGTGAAGGTTCACTTCTATTTTCTAGTAATCTTCCAATTTAAGCGATCGTCTTAGCCTATATCAAGCGCCAAGTTCGAATCAGTTCTTTCTCGAAACACAAAGCGCCAAAAAGAGCTATAAAGAATAATTATGGCAACCTTTCCACAAAATTAGGTTCTTATTTTAAATAAACAATGAGAGCTACAACAATAAGAACATGAAATTTAATATTTTCGGTGTTTCCTTAAGCCATAACATTAGAAAACTCCACTTTAAACATTAATTAATAGCTTCAAACAGAGTGTTGAAATTTTGAAGTTCCCCATCGACTTAACTTTATCACCGGAAGTTGATGGGTAAGGCAGAAGTAATACTTTACCAGAAATAATCAAAACATAAATTGTTTATAGACATCTAGAATTTGCTGTGCAAAATTAAACAAATTCCTGTTCGTTGATCAATATAATAGTGGAGAGTGGGGAACCTTGAACAGGTTTTAGATATTATTGCATGTGCATTCAAAGCTAATGTAAAATATGAAAAATTTTATGTTCTAACAAAAACTTATATCAGTAAATGAAAGCCAGAAATACAATTAATTACTGCATCAAGAAAATAGAGAAAACTAACTTTTAAAATATGATATGAAATGGATCAATGTGCCCCTTTGGGTGGGGTAGCTTTAACCTCCAGGAGGGGCAGGTTAAACCCATGTGAAATATCACTACAAACTAACAAAAGTGATAAATGCCTTTCCACTGACCACTTAGGATTGACATTGAATACTTTCACTGGACACTTAGGAACACATATACTGACAATTATAATGATTAATGTCAACACTGAAATGCAACATCGATCGAACGCTTTTAGTGGAAGCAGTTGTCGTTGGTTTCCGAAGGCACATCACAATGTTAGTTCTGCTTATGTAACTTTTATCTTCTACGTCTGGTTTAAAAGATTTTCCAGTCAGTTTATATGGTCTGTAAAAATCAACTTCATATATATCAACTTCGTCATCTTCTCTTGTTAGATTAATTATTTTTCCAACATAATAATGGGTTTTCTGTTTAGAATCCAAAGTTTATTTATTCTTGAATAATTAATATAAAAGTCCCTTGTATCAATAAAAGCAAAGTTAATGACGAAAAAATAGTTTATTATTTTTTATTCTAATTGAAACACTAGCCTACTCTTGCACATTTAATAATGAAAAAAATAATAACATTTTTAAACTTTGTGTAAACATCATATTTATTTGAGCATTTTTTTTATTTTTGGGTTGTTATTTAAATTGAAAATTTAAATTTATCTAAATTAAACTGACTTAAAATTTAATATTTTTATATTTCAATTCATTATTAATGTTTTTATTTGATATTTAAATCAAATAGGCTATATATATGTCTGTCTTGAAATGTAAAATTCATAAATCAAATAAATAAATAAATATTATTATCTTCCATACATTAAACAAAACATAACTTTACTAATGGGGCAGGTTGAGCATAGGTTCTAACTGCCCCGTTTTTCGTGGTTCAATGTGCCCCATTCGCCGCCATTTTAAAATATTTACTTTCACACAGTTATGGTGCAACACTTACATTTAAAACTATGATACAAATCATCATCTGGGACATTACAATCTGTTCAGTAAAAGAAACTAATTAAAAGCGCATTCATCAAAGTGAAAATAAACTGTTATTTTACCTGTAAAATTTTACTCTCATATGTGGATTTTAAACACAACCTTCTACAATGGTAGCAAGCAAGGGAAATAAACAATGCTTTGCATGAATCATCTATTTAGTTCTAGTTGATAGTACTGTGGTAATATCTAGTGTGAGAAAATAAAAATAAAAGAATAAATGCCGATGGTTCAAGGTGCCCCACTCTCCCCTACTTATAATGTCAAAAAATTAACTTTGAAATAAAATATTTCATTAGAGTTTTTGCAATTTTTAGTGAAAGAAGAAAAATCGAAATGTTTATTCTGGCATTAGCTATCTATTGAAGATCTATGCAACTGAAAGATGAACGAATCATTCGCCCCATATATAATATTAGATAACAATAATTTTCAATGCAATTACTGATATGTTAATTAATAATTAGTTGTCTTTTAACGTAGTAATTATATGTCTTATTCTTGTCGTTGTAAATTATATTCCATAATATATGCCAAACTTTTTAGGGGAAAAGAAACTGAGACTTTAAAGGTCCCAGAATTTTCAGGAAAAACAGCCTAAACAACCTCAGCATTTCTTCGATAATGATGAAAACCTCCATTCTAATTGCTTTAAGCCTCATTATTCGACGAGATATTGCGTTTAATAAATTAACTTCGGCGATCAATAAAACTTTCCAGCATTCGAATTTGTCACTTTAGCGGAAATTTCATGGACAAATAAATTGCTTCCTCGAGCCATTCTAATCAAACTCCGAGAAAAAAAATGATTTCCGCGCGCTTTCTAATTGCATTGAAATAATTGGGGGCGCACAAAGCCAGAAGCACCTGCGTTCGATTCGGCAGACGATTTTTTTTCCTTTGTTTAATCGCGTCGAGAAATTCGGGAAGGGATAAGGATTTGCATTCGAATTACTCCGAAGTGAAAGAAGTTGAAAGGGTTTATTAAAACTTTTTTGACCTTTGAAGTTCCTTGATCCGGAACAGAGTTTGTAAAGAACTAGTGATCTGATGAAACAGAAAGAAAGTCTAAGAATGATTTTTCGAATGAAAGAACGAAAATTGAAGGAAGTTTTCTGCTAGCTGAAGTTTAGTTATTTGCATGAAAACAATGTGTGCGGGAAAAATTTTTGAAGTTCATTTTTACAATACGTCAATTATTTCTGACTCAAAAATTTACATATTGTCATTTAGCTTAACATTTTTGTCCCCTTTATTAGACTCTCCAGAATTATGTTTTTGAAAAGTCTGTAGAATTATTGATTGATATTGGTTACAATTAACTTTTTAGAAAAATCATAATATTTGTTCCTACAGTTTTACTCTGTATAGTTCCATTACTATTCACAGTACCTGATTACTGAACCATTAAATTTTCTCCCAGTTGAATTTCGTTTAATTCTTGCACTTCATTCGATTTCTAATATGTTGTGCAATTTATTTGTAAATTTCAAACATATTTAAATTTACCTTCGCTTTTCCTCTCTTCAATTTTAATCAGCTAACGTTTAAATTATTAGGCTCATTTATAAAAACGTTTCAAAGAATATTTCTTCTGATTTTAGAGCATATTTTTACACTAAAATGTATCTATATTTTTCTGTTCTTTGTCACATATAGGTAGGGTTGCCATAATTGCCAAGCATTGATACGGGACGGTTAGAAACTTAATAAATAAAACATGAAAAAAGTGTGTATGTAATGGTTTATTTTACTCTGATAAATATATAAATAAAGTTCAGCAAGTTAATAAAATGAACACGTAGAATAATAAAAAAGATACAAGGCTAATCCTTTTTAGCTCAGTCATAATTTAAAGTTGGTTTTATTTCGTTAATAATATCATTTTCTTCTTTCACATAATTATAAAATTGGGCGCAGTTCATTTTATAATTATGATGAAAAATCAAAATTTCTTCAATTGTCTCCACTGACAACCTATTTCTTTCGTCCGACCATTGAGTTGACATAAGGGAAAATATTATCATCTCATTTGCATTGAGGGCGGAAATGGTAAATACTTATTCAGATAACTAGCTTTATCAAAAATGGCTTCTGATCGATATGCTTTGTATATATGCTGCGGAAAAATTTCAGTCATTTCTCTTCCGTACTCAATTTCATAGTTTCTTAACAGTTGTGGTTGGTATTATTTTTCTATAAACAATCTTTTAAATATTCAAACTAGTTGAATAGAATATCAATGTTGCCAATATCGAGAAAACGCGACAAATAATAACACGGGACTCAATAGTGAAATAAGATGACAGTCCCGTATATACACGACGTATGGCAACCCTACATTTATGTAATGATATCTGATACTTTTGCTGTGATAATTTTAAGCTATTAGCTAATATCATTTATATGCAACTGAAGTACTTTGCATTTCAGAATTGTTTAAATTTTACTCTATGATCAGCAATATTTTTATTGCGGAAAATTTGTACTGATATAACTCGCCTCATCCTTTCTTTTCTGATAAAAAAATTCAGCTTTAAAACTATATATGCCATGAATTAGTGTTAGCGGACTCTTGAATACAGGGTTCCCAATTATATCCGTTACACCCCCTTAACTTCTAAACGGTGACAGCTTATGCCATGAAGTTGGTGTCTAGGTATAGTAAAAAGGCTATGAGATACTTGATGAGACAACTTACAACGCCATTTATTGGCAAATTTTAGAATTAGTTCTCTTAAATCGTAAATGGTGAAACATGCAAGAAAGAAGTCAATTAGAAAGTAGAGCACTCTCGATTTAGTACAAGAAGATACCGTGCGCACATTAATACTCAAATAGAATGCAAACAATGAATATTTGTTTTTTCACGAAAATTGTCATGTCATAAGGAGTGGAACAAAAAAACTGAGACTCGTTCCTGTCTTTTGGATCATTTATTTGTATTGCTCAAAATGCTCTCCGTTAGCCACTGTACACATTTACACGCTGGACTGGATTTCTCGCTTCGCTCGCGTTTCACGACACCATAGTGTTGAAAATCACAATCAAACAAATGTTAATTTTTTACATTCTGTTTTGAGCATTAATGTGCGAAAGGTATCTTTTCGTACTAAATCAAGTGTTGTCTATAACTTTCTAATTGACATTTTTCTCGTATCTTTCACCGTTTACGAGATAGGACCGCTAATTCCGAAATTTGCCGATAGCTGGCGTTGCAAGTTGTTTCATCGAGTAGCGCATATTCATTTTACTATACCTAGACACCAACTTTATGGCCTAAGCTGTCATCGTTTAGAAGTTAAAGGGGTGTAACGGATATAAGTGGGAACTCTGTATGCATTTGTTATCACTTACCTTAAACATAAACAACAGAACCAAATGATGAATAAGATTCGAACTCAGGAAAGATAAGCAAGTATTGCTAGTAATAGGTACAAACCGTGAAAAATTGTTTATTATAAGCTTACCAAATTATATATAATTGTAATGTATTAATATTTATTTTATTTACATAAGGTTTAGATGCCAAATTCTTCAGATAAATTAAGAATATTGGGTGTTCAAAACTAGAAACATTTACGCGTTTTCTGTCGAAAATGGGAAAATTAGACTTAATAACATTGCAAATTTAAAGATCAAGCGACATGCTTCAAAATATTTTTACGTTTCCTAAATCAAATAATTGGGTTTTAATTGATTACCAATTAGAAATTAGTTATTCGAAAATTATCTACACTGAAATGTTTCTAATGTAGCAAATCAAAGTTTTGCCACAGTAAATGATCCCACCCTTATATACCGCACATATAAAGATAGATTTCAATCCTAACTTCAGTTTTAGCTACTTAATTGATTCCTAACAAATAGGTTATTGCTTACTCATCCATAAAATTTAGTATATGCAAAGAGCAGGAAAACAGTTTTAAAAATACCATTCCATTTTATTTGTGCCAGTTCAAGTATTCTAGGAGTCCTTTCTACTTCTAAGATTATTTTAACTTCTCAAATGCTACAATACCCAAACCACAGAAACCTGTCAGAAAATCTCTTCAAGATGGAGGTTTTATATGAAATCTCTTGTGACTTCTAGGTAATAACGCAATTCGGAAAGAAAGTTTACGCGAAAGTGACTGAATGAGACAAAAATTGTCCTGCGTCAGTCTTGACGTTATTTCCCTGAGGAATAACAGTCAGATTGAGTAATAAAAAGCAAAGAAATTTATGAGAGGTTTGCTGCGATTGAAATAAAATCCTTTTCCACGTAGACATGATTTTCATTTGAATCGAAAAACTCATTTTCATACAAATCTTCGGAATGCCTATATATGGGGGGTTGGGGGGATTCTGTATACGTAGACACATAACCTATTCAATGCATTTATGGATTTACATTCATACTTCTAAAAGTTTTCCGTATTTATTATATTGGTACCGATTTTTTATAATAAATTTTCAGAAATGCCAGCTATTTTGTTACAAAATACGCAAATATCAATCATTCCAAAACATATTCAAACCTTGAAATTGTCACATATCTGAACATATAATTTTGAAATATGTATCATGCAAATGAAAAGAAATGTACAGATAGAAAACAATATGATATTTGAAAATTCAGAAGAGCAGAATTTAAAGGTAACTTCCTAGCACGGACGATAATTTTGTTCGGTGGATGGATGTCCTGAATAATGGTTAACCCTTTACAGTTCACTACATGTTTAGTTTTGAAAATTGCAAAATTTATTTCAAAAATAAGTATTAGACCTGCAACTGATAATAAATATGTAAAAGAAAAAAAATAGCATTTTTTATTTTCAAAAAATTTGGAAAAGACTTCAGTTTTAGTTACTTAATTGATTCCTAACAAATAGGTTATTGCTTAGTCATCCATACAATTTAGTATATACAAAAAAAACAGAAAATTTAGGTCGGTGGAGGGATATCCTGAATAATGGTTAACCCTTTACAGTTCACTACATGTTTAGTTTTGAAAATTGCAAAATTTATTTCAAAAATAAGTATTAGACCTGTAACTGATAATAAATATGTAAAAGAAAAAAATAGCATTTTTTATTTTCAAGAAATTTGGAAAAGACTTCAGTTTTAGTTACTTAATTGATTCCTAACAAATAGGTTATTGCTTACTCATCCATACAATTTAGTATATACAAAAAAACAGAAAATTTAGTTCGGTGGATGGATATCCTGAATAATGGTTAACCCTTTACAGTTCACTACATGTTTCGTTCTGAAAATTGCAAACTTTATTTCAAATTGAGTATTAGACGTGTAACTGATTATAAATATGTGAAAGAAAAAAACTTGCATTTTTTTATTTTCAAGAAATTTGTGGTTTCACAGTGAAACCAATGAACGGTAACGGGCTATTTTCCCCCGAATAAATTATCATTGAAATGCAATTTAAATTATGTAATTAATTTATAAGTATACGTGACTATTCATGATAGTTAACTTTCATAAATTCAATATTTCTTTCGAAGATTCAATTTTAAAAAATATCAAGAGCCCTTATCATTTTGCTTCTCATAGATCGAAAGCAATTCAGCTTTTGCAATGATGATATCTTTGTGAATACTAAAGCTGAAAAACTGGAATTTTTCATAAGTTGGCCTATACTGGCTCTTAAGGTATGAAGGAAAAATTACGCGAAGTTTCGCCCATGCGGAGTAAAAAAAGACTTAGTGTGTGGTTTCACTGCGAAACCATGAACGTTCAAGTGTTAAAGCAATGTAGGCGCCATGACATTACAGAATTAAAATGACACGGCGGAGGTCTGTTATTCTACACAAGGTTGCTGAATTTGGACTATTTGGACATTTTTAATGTACAGTAATGGAGAAATAGCTGTAATGGAAAACAGGTTGCAGAATTTTTATGTAGTGTATTTATCTTCAGAGCAATGTGGTTAACTTCTCATGAAATACATTGGAAAGTAGGAAAAAACTAATTTAAAAAATTGTGATATCAATCCAATGAAGGAAACTTCTATCCTAGATTGGAGCAATGATTTCCCAAATTGGAACAGCGATTTCTCTAAGCGCTATTAAAGCAATAATATTTTTGATTCGAATTCACACTAACACACGATGCATGAACCCATGTATGACTTTAAACCCTCTACATCAATTCTCCTTCCTTTGTTTCCTCACAAATGATCCGTATCCTTAGTTTTTGTACTTTTTGATGCAATATTTGATGGCTTTACTGTCCTGTTAGTGTTTTTTTTTCGCTTTGACTTGTTCCACTTCTAATTTTAACGATTACTTGGGGTAATAACTGCTGTAACGTCACGGCCGATGGCCGCGGTTTGATGGCTGAGCAAATTCGAGGCGTTTCAGACAAGGAGTAGTCTTTCCGAATTTATTTACAGCTAACTTATATATATACATTTGTAATAGACATTTTCTAGATTAGAATGTTTATGTACAAAAATCAATAAAAATGACCTCGAAGGGAGGAACTGTAACTCTTGGTCGAGTAGTTAAGTAATTTCGCGAACCAACCTGCACTGCGCTGGAAAAAACAATTAAGTTCCGGAGTTCGATGTAAACTCCTACGAGATGAGCCCGAGGACCGGGTCTATCCGTAAATATCAGAACTCGCAATCCCTGATGGGAGTACTGCCGAGTCTCGATTCGAAGCCAAACTTGACGCTCACCAGCGTAGGTGAGGTCCAACTCCCAACTCCTCCCGACAAACGAAATCCGCCCGTTTATGTACTGATCCGGGTCCTCATTAGCCAGGTGACATTCCTTTCTACCACCTGCAAAAAGTCCCACATTTATCTCCCTCGTTAGCACTTTTCCTACAAAGGCAAATGTTATCCATCGTCCATCGAATCCACGCTTCGTTACTTTGAATTGACCAGCTCCCTTCATGTAGGCGACATTGTCAATCAACGCCTTTTAAGAACCCTGTGGTCTTGTCTGGTCTCCAGCAATTATCGTCGCGTCTGCGGACGCGTTTGGCGCCTCTGTCCCGCTAAGCTTTGTTAGAACACACCTGCACAGAGAAGCATTGCCATTCCTCAGATGGTTGACACTAGTCGAAGAATGTTGTGTTATGTTTCACCTGCAACCCTAAATCATCGTTTCGTTACAACTCTCCTAAATAATAGTTGTTATTTGACCACTTTGTTACACTGCTTTCCGAGATATCCATGTAGTTTAAAGTAATAATCCCATTGAGTTAAACAGTTCAATTGAGGCAACACTTTGTAGTCAAATAAACTCAAACTGTGGACAACAACAATAACAAAAAAATGACCGGTGGCTGTCTTTTCAAACACCTCTGATGTTAAAGGCGTAGAACTACTTTACTCGCCTGACTCTTTTGTTTCTAGAAGTTTCTCGTAAGTTTTTAAGTTTAAGTAAGTTTTTTTGTAACTTCTGCTGCTACGCTTTATCTCAAATATAAGAGATTAGTTATGTTTTTAACATATGAAGTTACCGAGATATAGAGGATCGCGTCACCAATTCATGCGTATTTTTGCCCAATTTTGCGATTCAGTATTCTCTGAACTACAATTCCGATTTTCATTTTTTTTTCTGTAACTTCTGTTGTTACCCTTTATCTCAAAAATAAAACATTAGTTACGTTTTTAACATATGTAGTTACTGAGATGTAGAGGATATCCCATACCAAGTTTTGTGGCGTTTTGGCGTGTGAATCAATTTCCTTCCGGAGACCCAATGGGAGGAACTTAGTCCTACGTTAAAATCCCTTAACCTTATCTTTAAGCTATTTTAATAAAAAATTATTATATTAAATTTCAGTCAAACAAATTTCCTATCTGAGGATATAATAACATATTTTCCCATTTACTTTAAAACAGCGTAGGGCTTTTTGTCTTTCGCTAAAATAATTAATTGATGATACCTAAATTGTATCAACACTTGTTCTCTAACTGTAACCATGTATCGCTTCTTCTTAAAAATGATTCCATGCACAACATTTGCATCGTTACATCATAATTTGCGCATTTTACGACCCAGATATTTCGTAGAATTGAACTTATAATACCGGTCCAAATTTGGCGACTCTCCCCCCAAAAAAATGAAAATCTGTTAAGTTTTTAAGCTACACATATTCAAGCTAACAGTTAAATTTTATTTTAATTTGGATCACAAATAATATGAAGCAAATGGAAAGTCTTGATTAGGAACAATTAATTGAATAGCTATTTTTTATTAATTAATATCTGTTTCTATGTATAGTTATGATTATTTTATCTTTAATTTTGCCATTCCTATAGAATAAAAATATTTCAGAAATTTTAAATCATTTTATTTATTTGCCTCTGACTTCCTACTTGTTATATTTAATTAAATTTTATATTGCTATTTGAAAATTATTAATATCTTAAGAAAAAAAAATTATTCGGTATTTAAAAATTGTTTCTTTCAATTTGGAATTTTTCGAAATGCTACGAGACTTAAAAATTGTAAAGAAGTGAAAGCAATTTCCAGTTTATTCTCCGTTTTTAAAAGATATTTTTGTGATGTAAAACAGGCCGTAATCAAATGTTTAAGTTCAAATGCGCATTAAATTTTAAAATATGATTGCTTCACCTCATGCTGAATTAAACCATTTCAAATTGACTGCAAGATAATACTCAAGATATTCTGAAACTGCTCGTGGCGTGATAAAATTATCGAATGGATAATAAAATTTTTCAGATTATAAACTGAAAAGTCCAAATCATTTTTAAATTTAATTGCAAGCAAAGCGTAATATGACGCTCAACTGAAATGATCAAATCATTTTTAAATTTAATTGCACGCAAATGTAATATAGAGCTTAATTGAAAGGACCGATTAATTTTTAGATTTAATTACACGCAAAGTTTAATAGGACGCTCCACCAGCACATTGCACGAAATAAACAGGTGACACGAAGAAGACAATTCGTTTGAATATTTCTATTAGAGCACCAAAGAAATGGTTTAGTACAAATCCCCGACTTGTGTTCTCAGGAAATTAATCTTAATCGTAATAATTCTAAATTAGAGCTGATTAAAAATGCATTTTCCAATTCCTTTTAAACCCTTTGTAAGGTGTTGTAAGGCTTTGTAAGAAATTCTCATTCCACCACTAACAGAATCCCTAGATGGCCAATTCTAACCAGTGCTCTCCGTATTTATTTGATAACTGAAACATTTACAGCACATCTGAGCAGGTAAGGTAAGGGTAGGCAGGTCAGTCATTAAAAGAACTTCTTTGTTACGAGCAGAATAATAATGTATAGAATCTGTGCTTCTCAACCTTTTTCTATTATGCATTTAACTTTCCGTGTAAGACACAATCTCATTCCTCATTCCAGTAATTTTGTGTTTATTTAACATTTTCACTGCAAGGAGTTTTAAATTTTCAAAATTAACAGCAAAATTCCTTTTATATTAGTAATAGGTATTTACACATTTTTTTAGGAAGAATAATTTGTTGTTCTAATCAATGAATGTATTTTGATTAGTAATGCATTTTCAGTTTTTAGAATCTTCTCCTTTATTTCTTATGTTTTCCTACGCCTTCCTATAATTCGAATTTCCCAAAACAGGCGTTTTCCACTAATTGAGAATAGATACATTAATTACAAGCATTAACTTAGCCCCTTAAGAGTCCAATTTTCTTTACTATCTAATAAGATGACCCCTCCTGTTTTGGAATGGGGCTGTCGTTTTCATTCATCTAAGAATGCATAGAATACTTGGGATGTTTATGGATTCCACGTAATTTTTGTGTCAAATTATAAAGCTAATTAATGATTAAATTTTAGATTATAAGCCTAAAAATGCGATAATTGGATGCACGTCAATATGACGGGGGCGACGTCTAAGGGGTTAAAGAAGCCCGAAAGCGTAGGTAGATTCATTTTGTCCGGATATATAAGGAAAAGAAAATTTCAACTCCTCTATCATAGGGGTTGGAGCTATGAAAATGAAAGAAGGAGGGCCAGAATGCAAATGATGATAGCTTTCCAACGAGTTGTCACATGATTAGCTTAAAAAGCGGTCGTTCTTGAAGGTTGAAAATTACTTTCCAATTCTAGACTTTTAAGGTCTGCAGCTATTGAAAAACTTTGTTATTACAATAATTCGTCCATTTTGTGTTATATTTCAGTTTTTAATGGTAAAGGAGTTATGAGGAAGTAAAAAGCTTTACTCCTTACCATTTCCACCGCCTTTTATCTAGAACATTCATCCACAAACTCGTTCCCGACTTTTACCCTCCATGCAACATTGAGGTTGGTTTGGTGTTCAGGGACCACGATGAGGAAAATGAGCAGAAATTTTATCGATGTCATGAAAACATAGCAACATGCAGTCTTTCTATTAGGAATCTACCTAAAAGATAAATATCATTTACATAATAAATATTTAAACAGTATTATTTTACATTGATTATTATGAGACAGATATTAATGAAGCACCACATGCTATATATGCAATAGATTCTCGGGAATCCAGAATTTCGGATAATTCGAATATATTTTTAATTTTCTAAATTTTTTTTATTAAAAAGAAAGGAAAATAATAATTAGGAATCAGAAACAAAGATAATGCTTATTCCTAACTTAAAAGAAACATATGAATTGGTATTTAAGTATGAATACAACACCTTAATGAGTAAAAATAAAATCGGTTTTCTTCTTTTGACATAAGGAACTAAACCTGCTTGACGATGTGAATTGCAGCTACTACTTTCCTTTCTCTTAAACAGAGTACCCAAAGTCAAAACTCTACTGCATTTGGTACATCAAGGGCATTTCATAGAATCCAAACAGAGGTCAACCCCAATTAGTTAGGATTCCCAAGTTTCTACTGCATAATGATTAGCATGCACCGTTATTGTACAGATAATAACAGAACATCAAACATCATAGGAAGGTCTGTAATAATGGATAGTTTTCATAAAAGTAAATTTATTCACATCATGTTATATGTTTAAAATAGGAAAAAAAGTTATATTAGTGTTAGAAAGAAAACAGTTTCTTCAAATCGTATGTACACATCATAAAAAAATTAACTATCTAAATAAAGCAAAAAAAATTACACATAAACTCTCATATTCTGTCACTTACCGTTATTCTCATTGAAAGAATAATATTTTATACCAGACTGTTTATTCTAATTTTTTTTAAGAATAGGACGAAACTGTTTCGAATTTATCTCATCTTAATAACTGTCAAGTAATATTTACCTCTTTCCCATATGGTCTTGTCAGACAGGTTTACTTTTATTTAACTTTAACTTTCTTCACCTGCCACGTTATAATATTTTACTTATTATTTTTTAAAAGCTATTCACTGCATTCAGTGACAAAAAAAAGACACAGCAGGGAGGGAATATTTCAATCAGGAAAATACTTTTCTTTGAACTTTTTACCAAATTTGCCACGGTCGGTATTTTTTTAGCGCTTATTGATATCGATTACCTTTTCTTGCTTTTCGGTTTGTACAATAACTGTTTCATGTTAAGCAGAAATATTTATTTGAATTTAAAATAATGGAAGTCTTTTAAATATGGTCGCAGAACCGTAAAACCAAAAGACCTGAACACATTTTGAAATTGAAAAGTAAAATCAAGTAATTGGCGTAAAAGACCGCAGTTTGCACGAAAATTCTTATCATGATGAAAACTGTTTATAATGCTCACTTTTCTAACTCAACCGTTCAGAATTTCGTCTGTCCGTAAATTTGTTTGTTACGCAGTCACGACAACACGCATTGTTCGCTTTTCTTCGAATTTGGCATAGAG
>BGPR01024715.1:0-22959 GCA_013235015.1 Araneus ventricosus | reverse complement strand
CAATTCTTTGGAAGCTAGGCACATAAAGTAATTGTTGTCAATAAGATTTCCAAGTTATTGTGCTTGATCTAAGCAATGAGCTTAAAGCGGCAACTGTTCGTTTATTTAATTAAATATCTGGGAACTAATTAACTGAAAGTTAAAATAGCACCTTGTGTAATTTCATGTCCTTAACGTTCCCGCCGTTTAGGAGGTTCTTGACCGACTATCGATATGAATAGAAGATAATAACAAATATTTTATAAACGCAGCAAATTTTCAGAAATAAGAATCAGTGGTTTAAAGTCTAACGTTTCCCTATGGCAGAGTAGGTATAAATTTGCGTTATTTCAAAATCGTCCCACGTAAAATTTAAAAAAATTAATAAAATTGATGAAAATATGAAATAAACTTAATATGTTGAAAGGTATAATTTTTATCTTTAAGACAATTTCATAAATTTGTATCAATGAATGATGGTTTCCGAAGTTACAATGGATAAAAGGATTACATGATAGTTGGAAAATAATTTATTTCACATGTTTTCGCATTCCTAGGATCACGTGACAATTAAAGATGAAAAATAAAAATCTTCATCACATGATCACCCAGGTCAATGGGCTTTCTTTGTTCACTATTTTTAATCTAGCAGATCAAAATAATTGAATTTAACGTACCACTAGCCTATGAACTCCGTTTCTCAGGTTTCAAGCTACAACTCTGCAATTTTCATCAATCTGGGTTTGTTGGTTTGGTCTGTGAAAGCAACAAACAGACAGACCAGACACACTTTCGCATTTATTTTGTTATAGTATTTACCACGACTTCGTGCGCGAAGAATTTAATTCTTCTTTTTTAATTCACAGGCAATAAATGTTTTATTTGCATTTGAAAGGAAAAGTTCTTACAGTTTGATAATACTTAATTGGACTTATTTATTGGGAGTTTACTGTATATGTATGCTGTTCTGTAAATTGTTTATCTATGGTGGAAATGCTTTGCATACCACATTATTTACGGATGTATAGAGGTAGTGTGGGCTTTACACGTGAACAGATATATAGTTGCCCTTGGGCATCTGGTTTTTTCGTCTTACACCTACCACTTTTTTGGTGTCTGGCCCTGAGCCTCATGATGATGGCTTTTTTACAGAGGGATTTGTTGCCTTTGAGCTGAGGATGATGATAAGTCGCTGGTGTATCGGAAGGATTAAACTTACTCTCTGCTCCTACTCAGTCCTGCCTTAGTAGCTTTCACGACGTTTACCTAGGTGTGTAATTTTGTAGCCGCATTGCACCCAGGTATATCAGAGGTTTACGTATTGAAGTAGTACTGGCACCAATCTCTGCTTGTCAGGTGCCTAAAAATTCTAAGATCTTGAAGAGCTGCTTACAGAATGTCTCAGTGTTTCCTTGTTAATTACCCCATTACCGTATCTGCAGAAGGATGGCTGTAAACTCACTGTGAAAATTAAACTTTAAACTGTCAGAGAATGTATTCACTAACGTCGACTGGATCACTGTAGCAGCCGTATTTAAAGCTGTAAAGTACTGCAGCCCGGCAGAACTGGAGGTTCAGAAGTCTCCTTCATTTAATTTGTAATTCAAGAAACAATATTTTCTTATATTAACTTTTACACTGCTTAAAAGCTCATAGCAATTATTTTGGCTTGAATTTATTTCTAAGAATAAAAAAATTATTACTGAAATTACGTTAAAAAATATTTTATGCTATAGCAATCAGGAGAAAACATTTCAATGAATTAATATCATTAAAAGATCATTTCTGGTCTTTAAAATGGCAAAATAACATTGTTGTCTAATAGATTTCAAGTTATTGGCCAAAATTGAGTGATCTAAGCATTAAATTGAAAACATTAATGTTCGTTATTTAATGCAATATCTTAAGAACTAATTAACTCTGAAAGTTGAAATACCTTTGACTATAAAATATATGAGATGCCGTGTGTAAATTTCACGTCTAGCGTTTAGGAGGTTCTTGGCGATGGAACCGACAAGACGGACTGTGATACATATAAGACTACCTTGCATTTTGCTGGATACTTATAAATGCAAGAAACCATTTTCAGAGAATAAATGCAAATTAGTTCAAAGGTCTAACCATTTCCCTTAACTGTAATTGCTTCTCACAATTTACGTTATTTCAAAATCTGTCTATTAAAATTTAAAAAATAATAAAATTTGGAATGAAAATGTCACAGAAATAGGAATTGGGTATCATTTGCTTAAGTGCAGGGTATCTTTAGATGGGTATAAAATAATTTGTATCGGACAATGAACTGTTTCGGAAGTTACAGCAGGAAAAACGGATTACGTGATAGTAGGTGATTTAAAATGGTATTCCACATGTTTTCGCATTTCTAAGGATCACGTGACAGCTATTTGAAAAATAAGAGATTTACTGTCACGAATCCTTTTGAGTCAATGCGTCTTTGTTATGTTTTAGTCAGATAAAATAAATTACTAATAACGTGATTTCACCTAATATATGTCCGTTCTTGGGTTTGAAGCTACAACTCTACTTAATTTTTTCAGCTTAAGTGTTTTGTGGGCGTTCAAGTAACAAATAGTGAACCAGACAGACTGAATAGTTACACTTTCGCATTGTATATTCTTCTTACCCGCGACTTTGTTGCATGAAGAATTTTGAATTATTCTTTTTTTGTTCTGATATAAATGTTTTTTTTTTGTTGCATGTTTTAAGGTGAAATTGTAAAAGTTCTGACGGAGTAATACTTAATTGTGGACGACTGACGGGGTGTTTTCTTTATGTATGGTGATATGGACCAATTGTTTCTATTTCTAATATACTTTTGTATACCACGACTATTTACGGATGTAGGGGTTATTATTGGGCTGGTTACGTAGACACGCCATGTATAGCTGCCCATGCGAAAATATGGTTCTCCAAATGTACATCTGCCACTTTTCAGTGGCCCTAGGCCTGTGATGACATTTTAAAGGAGTTGTTATTTGCCTTCTGAACTGCAGGATAGAAAAGATGTAGGCATTATCAGGCTGACGAATTAAAATATTCTCCTCTTCTCCTGCTTGTCAGTCATAACTTAGCTTTTGTGTTTGGACCTTGGTGTGTAGTTGCGACCGTGTGCCATTGGACGGTCTCGGTATATCGAGGAGTTTACGTATTGAAATAGTACTGGAACCCCGGATTCCAATCCTCAGTTATTTGGAAGGTGCCCTGACAATTCTAAGATGTTGAAAAAGCTCTACAGTATGTAATGCTGTAATGCCCATTACCGCATCTACAGATGGATATTCTGGCCTCACTGTCGAAGTTAAACAAAACTTCCCAGGTGAATAATTACTAACGTCATTTGGATCACCATTAGCAACGCATTTAAAGCTGCAAATGCTACGACAGCAAACCGGAATTAGGTCTACAATTTATTTGTATTAGTCAAAGAAGGCCAATCATTTTCTTATATTAACTTTAACACTGGCAAAAAATACTTACTTGAAACAGTAATTTAATTTATTTCTATAAGAAAGGAAATAAAAAGAGACTTTATTTAGAGAGTACGTTTACAAAAAAATGTTTTATAAAATATAATAACAATCAGAGAAAACATTTCCTTGTGATGTAATTAATAGCATTAAAAGATCGGTTTCTGAATTCTTTAAAATGGCACATAAATAATTGCTTTCTAATAAATATTTCAAGTTGATGACTTGTGAAAAACGTCTAAGCTTTAAACTTAAAGCTAATTTTCGTTTATTTATTAAATATCTTAAGACTAATTCACTCTGAAAGTTGGAAAATAGCACCTTTGACCTAGAAATATATGAAGATAATGTGATGTGTAGAATTTCATGTCCTTTACCATTTCACCGTTTGGAGGTTATGTGATATTGGATATGAATGAACAAATGTATATAATTTCTGCCTTATTTTATAGATGTATAAACATAAATAAGGGTACCAGAAATGAAAGATAGTTTCAAAAGTCTAACCGTTTTCTAGCAGATTAGGTACATAAATTTGCGTTATTTCCAAAATCGATCTGCACGTAAACTTTAAAATAAATAAATTGAGGAAAAAATGTCAGAAATAAAGTGATATCATTGAAAAGATTTTCGTTTTTTATTTAAGACAGTATAAAATCATTTGTATCGGACCAATTTTGTTTCCGGAAGTTTTAATGGAAAAACGGATTACGGCCAATGGTGATTTTAAAATAATTTATTTCACATCTGACTGCAAGGATCACATTGACAACTGATTGAAAAAATAAAATTTTCATCACTTAGATACTAGCAGAATAGGCTTTTCTTTATTTATCTTTTTAATCTGTAGTCCATAATTAATTTAACGCGATTTCACCTGTATATGTCGTTCTTGGGTTTTATTTCTGTATAATTTTCATCCAAATCGGTTTGTAGACTTTGTGAAAGCTTAACAAACAGACAGACAGACAGACACACTTTTCGCATTTATTATGTACACTAACTTCCCAGCCCCGCGACTGTGCGCGAAGATTTAGATTAATCTTTTTTTTGGTGGAATGTAAATCATTTTGTTGCATTTGAAAGGAAAGTTCCCAGCCGGTTGATATTACTTAGTTCGACAGCTGACAGAGTGTACTATTTTGCTTCTTAATATACTGATATAGTTATGTAAGTATGTTTATCTATTCTAATATACTTTTGTATATCACATTATTTACACGGATGTAAAGGTTGTGGGCTGGACTGCCTCGTAGACACGCCATGTATAGTTACCCATTGAAAAATATGGTTTTCCATATGTACATCTGCGCCACTTTCAATTATCCCCGGCCCTAGGCCTGTCGTATTGACATTTGAAAGTTTGTTGCCGCTGAACTAGGATGTCAGTCACTGGCTGACTATCGGAAGGCGTGGAATTAAAATACTCTCTTCTCTATATCGAAGGTCTTAACAATAGCTTTCACTGGTGGACCTTTAATTGTGTAATTTGCGACCTTTGCCATTGCAGTCTCAGGTATATCAGGTTTGTATTATTAGTAGTTGCTTTAGCATTTCGGAAATCTCAGCTTATTAAGGCCTGACAATTCAAGGATGTTGAAAGAGCTCTACAAGTATAGCAGTGTTTCCTTATTAATGCCATTACCGTATCTACAGATGGATGTTTGTAATACCTCATTTAATGAAATTTAATAAAACATCAGAGAATAGTTAACGTCGACTGGATCACTATGTAACCATTAAAAGTTTGCAAATTAAGGACAACAGAAACCAAGTGTAAAGTCTCCTTTTATTTATTTAATGGTTCAAAGAAAGCAATGTTCTATATTAACTTTACTTACTGCGATTATTACTTGCACGAAAATTTTAACGAATTTGTTTCTATAAGAATAAAAGATTTATTTAAGTACGTTACAAAAATATTTTTAAACCTTAATAACAATCAGAAAACATTTCATCATAGTAATTAATAGCATTAAAAGATCATTTCTGGTCTTTAAAATAGCACAATAATTGTTGTCAATAAGATTTCGGAGGCGTTTATTGTAAAATCTAAACAATAGGCAAAGAAGCGGCTAATGTTCGTTTATTTAATTAAATATCACAGAATAATTAACAATTTTAGAAAATGGCACCTTGTGTAGAATTTCATGTCGCTACCGATTTCTACACCGTTTTAGGAGGAGTTCTTGTGACCGACCGATCGACCATGAACAGATAGATACATACCTAAGCAAAACTTTCCAGAAACAAAGATAGAGATTAGTTCAAGGGTCTAACCGTTTCTTAATTGGTACTGCAATTTGCATTTATTTCAAAATCGTCTTTACGTAAAATTTAAAAATTTAGAAAAAATTGAATGAAAAATGTCTATGAAATAAAATTAATATTATCATTGACTGAAAAGATTTAATTTTTAATATACTAAGATGGTATAAAAATTATTTTGTATCAGTTGTTCCAGAAAGTTACTGTGGAAAAACGGATTGCTTGATAGTTGATTTAAAAATAATTTATTTTACATGTTTTCCACATTCCCTAGAATCACGTCAGGTAGAATGAAAAATAAAATCTCATCCCAAATCTAGCAGTCAATGGAGCTTTCTTTGTTATATTTTGCAATCTATGAACTCAAAATAATTCATTTAACGTGTTCACCTAACCTATAGCATCCGTTCTCAGGTTTCAAGCTACAACTCTGCTTAATTTTCATCAAATCGGTTTTGTGGTTTTGGTCGGCAGAAAGACTTAACAAACAGACAGACGAATGAATAGACAGAAAATGAATAGACAGATTACACTTTCGCATTTACTAGATATTTGCCACGCGACTTCATTGCGCAAATTTTAATTATTATTTTTTTAATTCCACGATGGTAAATGTTTTTGTTGCATTTTGAAGAGGGAGGAAAGTGATAAAGCTGACGGAGATAATACTTAATTTGGACAGCTGACAGGGGTGTACTTTATTACATGTATACTGATATAGTTATGTAGATTTTTATCTATGCTAATATACTTTTCTTCTACGTTATTTACGCACGGATGCAGAGGTTGTGGGCTGTACATACGTGAACAGACCACATGCTCGTTGCCCATGGTAAAAATGGTTTTCTCTTGCACATGGCCACTTTCCAGTGTGGCAGCTAGACCTCATAAATATTTTTACATGGTTTTGTTACCTTTTGATTGAATAATAAATATTCAGTGTTATGGTGACCGTTAAAACACTCTCTCTTCTCCCCTATATCAGTCATAACAGTAGCTTTCCTTGGCTTGTTTGGACCTAGGTTTGTAATTTATGATACGTGTACATTGCGCAGGTCTCGAGGTATATCAGGTTACGTGTGCGTGTATTTGGCACCAGATAATAATCTAGGCTTGTCGGAAGGTTACAAACAATTAAGATCTTGAGCTCTACAGAATAAGTGCTCATGGCCAAATACCCATTACACCACATCTACAGAAGGATATTCTGTAATATCACTGTGAAATTAAACAAACATCAAGAGAATAATTTCACTAACGCCATTTGGATCATATGCCATTAAAAGCTGTAAATGCTGACAACTGGATGGAGAATACATAAGTGTAGTAATACTCCTTTGTTGTTTTATGGTCAAAGAAGACGTATTTTATATTATGCTTTAACACTGGCCAAAACCCGCGCACTTGAACTGATGTTGGCTTGAATTTATTTCTATAAGAATAAAGAGATATTATTAGAATTACGTTTAAAAATCTTTTAAACCTTTATAGCAATCGGAGAAATATTTCATCATAGTAAGCGTGCAATTAAAAGATCATTTTCTATTGCTTTAAAATGGCATAAAATAATTGTTGTCTAATAAGAGATTCCAAGCCCAATCAAAACATCTCTAAACATTAGGCTTAAAGCGGCTAATGTTCGTTATTTAATTAAATATCTTAGAACTAGACTCTAGAAGTTTAGAAAATGCTTTTAACTTTGACTAAAATGCTCTAAGATGTATAAATGCCGTGTGTAAATTTCCCGTCGCTACCGTTCACCACGTTTGGGAGGTTCTTGTGATGGATTGACGGACAGACAGATTACATATAGAGATTCTTTTATTTACTTTTATGGACCTTATTCATATAAGCTAGGGTACAAAATTAAAGGTAAATTAGTTCAAAGTCTAATAATTTCCTAGCAACTGAATTATTTCTCGGCTGTCATTTCCAAGATAAATGCGTAAAACTTTTAAAAAATTAATAAAAAATGAAGGAAAATGTCACAGAAAATATTTGAATTGTCATTTAAGAAAAGGGGTAAAATTTTATCTTTAAGATGGGTATAAAAAATAAATAATGTATCGGACAATTTGGTCGGAAGTTATAGCGGAAAAAGGATTACGTGATAATTGATTTTAAAATAATTTATTTCCGTATGTTTTCGCATTTCCTGGAAGGATCACGAATTGAATGAAAGAAAATAAAATCTTCTCACTTGAATTGCAGGTCAATGGGCTTTCTTTGTTAACTATTTTTTTAATCTAACTGAGTAAAAAATAATTAAAATTGCTTTATTGATTTCACTAGCCTATATGTCCCGTTCTTGGGTTTTGAAGCTACAACTCTGCCAAATTTCTAGCATCCAAATCTGGTTTTGTGGTTTCGTGAAAACAACAAACAGACAGACCAGACAGACAGACAGACCAGACACACTTTCGCATTTATTATATTATTAAGTTAAGTTAAGGGATTAAGTTATTTCATCTGTATCTGTTTGAAAATATATATTATCTAACATGAAAACATCTTATCTTTTATAGTAATAATTTTTTGGGAAGATACGTAATTTCCATTTTCCGGAAAATGGCAAAATAGAGACGCTTTATTATATTTAAAACTAGCTGTTACCCGCGACTTCATTGCTTTTGAAGAATTTAGATATTCTTTTTAATTCACGAATGTAAATAGGAAAGGAAAAGTTCCTGACAGTTTGATAATACTTAATTGGACGGCTGTCAGGGGTGTACTGTACATGTATACTGATATATTTATGTAAATTGTATACTCACAGTATTATAACTTTTGTATACCACGTTGTGGCACGGATAAATGCTCTTTTACCACAGGAACCGGAAGTGTAAGTCTCCCTTTGTTGCCTTAGTTCAAAGCAATATTTTCTTATAATAGATTTTTTAACACTGCTTAAAGCCCGCGCGACAGTAATTTATGGCCGTTTATTTCTGAGATGAAGAATATTGTGAAATTCGTTTAAAAATATTTGACAACTGCCATAACAATCGGAGAAAACATTTCATCATGATACACGATTAATAGCATTAAAGATCATTTCTGATTAAATGGCATAAATATAATTGTTGTCTAATAAAGATTTCCAGAAGTTATTGGCAAAAAAATGTCTAGACATTGGAAGCTTAAAATATTTAATGTTTCGATATTTAATTAAATATCTTAAGAACTAATTAACTCTGAAGGTTAGAAAATATTTTCTTGACCTAAAATGTACTCTAGAATTCGTGTGTAAATTTCACGTCGCTTTACTACGTTTTCACCGTTTAGGAGGTTCTTGTGATGACCGATCGATAAATGGACAGATAGATACATATAGAATTCTGCCTTATTGTATGGATACTTATAAATATAAGCAAAATTTTCCAAATAAAAGATTAAGAATTGGTTCAAGGATCTAACCATTATATTGTAACTTTTTAAAGACCAGAAAATGATCTTTTTAATGCTATTAATTACATTGCCATGAAATGTTTTCTCTGATTGTTATTAAGGTTTAAAAATATTTTTGTAACGTAATTTCTAACAAGTCTTTTTATTCTTATAGAAATAAATTCAAGCCAAATTACTGTTTCGCGCGCGGGCTTTTGCCAGTGTTAAAGTTAATATAAGAAAATATTGCCTTCTTTGACCATTAACAACAAAGGAGACTTTACACTTCCGGTTTCCTGTTGTCGTAGCATTTGCAGCTTTTAATGCGGTTACACGGTGATCCAATGACGTTAGTGAATTATTCACTCGAAGTTTTGTTTAACTTTCACAGTGAGGTATTACAGAATATCCATCTGTAGATGCGGTAATGGGCATTAACAAGGAACATCATATACTGTAGAGCTCTTCAACATCTTAGAATTGTCAGGGCACCTTCCAACAATCCGAGATTGAATCCGGGTTCCAGTACTACTAATACGCAACCTCGATATACCGAGACTGTCCAATGGCACACGGTCGCAAACTACACACCAAGGTCCAAACGTCATGAAAGCTACTGTTATGACTGATACAGGGAGAAGAGAGAATATTTTAATTCGTCGCCTTCCGATAATGCCTAAGGATTTTTCATCTCAGTTCAGAAGGCAACAAATCCCTTTAAAAATGTCATTTGCCAGGCTCAGGGCCAGATACTGAAAGTGGCAGATGTACATTTGGAGAAACCATATTTTTCGCATGGGCAGCTATACATGGCGTGTTCACGTGTGTCCAGCCCACACAACCCCTACATCCGTGCAAATAATGTGGTATACAAAAGTATATTAGAATAGATAAACAATTTACATAACTATATCACCATACATGTACAGTACACTCCTGTCAGTCGTCCAATTAAGTATTATCTCCGTCAGAACTTTTACTTTCACCTTTAAACATGCAACAAAACATTTACATTCGTGAATTAAAAAAAAGAATAATTCAAATTCTTCGCGCACGAAGTCGCGGGTAACAGCTAGTAATATAATAAATGCGAAAGTGTGTCTGTCTGTCTGTCTGCTTGTTAAGCTTTCACGACCAAACTACCAAACCGATTTGGATGAAAATTGGCAGAGTTGTAGCTTGAAACCCGAGAACGGACATAGGCTAGGTGAAATCACGTTAAATTAATTATTTTTGACTACAGATTAAAAATAGTTAACAAAGAAAGCCCATTGACTCCGCGATTCGCGATGAAGATTTTTATTTTTCATTCTACTGTCACGTGATCCTTCAGGAATGCGAAAACATGTGAAATAAATTATTTTTTAAATCAACTATCACGTAATCCTTTTATCCGCTGTAACTTCGGAACCAATTGTCCGATACAAATTATTTTTATACCGTCTTAAAGATAAAAATTATACCTTTTCAATGATATTAAGTTTATTTCTGTGACATTTTTCATTCAATTTTTATTAATTTTTTAAATTTTACGTGCAGACGATTTTGAAATAACGCAAATTTATACCTACTTCGCTGCTAGGAAACGGTTAGACTTTGAACTAATTTATCTTTATTTCTGAAAGTTTTGCTTATGTTTATAAATATCATGTATCTGTCTGTCTGTTGATCGATAGGTCGGTCACAAGAACTCCTTCTAAACGGTGAACGTTAGCGACATGAAATTTACACACAAGGTGCTATTTTCAACTTTCAGAGTTAATTAGTTCTTAAGATATTTAATTAAATAACGAACATTAGCCGCTTTTAAGCCTATTGTTTAGACGTTTTTTGCCAATAACTTCTGAAATCTTTATTAGACAACAATTATTTTTATGAAATTTTAAAGACCAGAAAATGATCTTTTTAATGCTATTAATTACATTGCGATGAAATGTTTTCTCTGATTGTTATTAAGGTTTAAAAATATTTTTGTAACGTAATTTCTAACAAGTCTTTTTATTCTTATAGAAATAAATTCAAGCCAAATTACTGTTTCGCGCGCGGGCTTTTGCCAGTGTTAAAGTTAATATAAGAAAATATTGTTTTTTTTTACCATTAACAACAAAGGAAACTTTACACTTCCGGGCTCCTGTTGTCGTAGCATTTGCAGCTTTTAATGCGGTTACACAGTGATCCAATGACGTTAGTGAATTATTCTCTCGATGTTTTGTGTAACTTTCACAGTGAGGTATTACAGAATATCCATCTGTAGATACGGTAATGGGCATTAACAAGGAACATCACATACTGTAGAACTCTTCAACGTCTTAGAATTGTCAGGGCACCTTCCGACAAGCCGAGATTGAATGCCGGTGTGCCAATACTACTAATACGCAACCTCGATATACCGAGACTGCACAATGGCACACGGTCGCAAATTACACACCAAGGTGCAAACGTCATGAAAGCTACTGTTACGACTGATATAGGGAGAAGAGAGAGTATTTTAATTCCACGCCTTCCGATAATGCCGAAGGATTTATCATCTCAGTTCAGAAGGCAACAAATCCCTTTAAAAATGTCATTCGCCAGGCTCAGGGGCAGATACTGAAAGTGCCAGATGTACATTTGGAAAAACCATATTTTTCGCATGGGCAACTATACATGGCGTGTTCACGTGTGTCCTGCATACACAACCTCTACATCCTTGCAAATAATGTGGTATACAAAAGTATATTAGAATAGATAAACAATTTACATAACTATATCAGCATACATGTACAGTAAACTCCTGTCAGCCGTCCAGTTAAGTATTATCTCCGTCAGAACTTTTACTTTCTCCTTTCAAAATGCAACAACACATTTATAATCTTGAATTAAAAAAAAAGAATAATTCAAATTCTTCGCGCACGAAGTCGCGGGTAACAGCTAGTAATAAATACTTTTTAAAATATTTAACCGGACCGCCTTTAGCCGCGATTAGGGCCGTATTTATTCTTGGCAAGTTGTTGATACATGTTTTTGCGATCCTTTATCTGTATCTCTTTCATCCGTATCACAAATGCAATTGGCAAACTTCTCGGACTTTCGAGCGCTTTCATACGTGATCGAGGTCATGTGACCGACGCCTCTTGCCTAAACGCAATATTAATGTTTTCCCACCAAAACTCATTGCCATAGCATCTTAAATAGGGCAATTAAAAATAAAAATATTTATGTTATATTACACACTACCTTTATATAATTGCATATCGCAAAAGAATCTTATCGTGTCCGTTAATTTGGCCAGGGACTGCAGGTTTTGCTTAATTAAACCTTTACGTTGTCACTTACATATTACTTTATGCTACGACACACCACTGCACCTAGAGATAAAGATCTCCGGTTTGCAGTTTGGATGGGAGTGCGTAAAGAATCTTTATTGATTCCACAGAAAAAAATAAAATTACATCTAGCAGAACAAATTGTTAAGCATGCTTTTGATTTACAATTTTTTTGCATGGAATTTTTATCTTTCTTTCTTTACAAACGAAAGATATGTATGCTTAAATGAAAAATAATTATATGCAGAACAAATATACAAAAAACATCGTCAAATCTGATTAACTTCAACTAGAAAGAACTATGGATTTATAAAAAAAAAGACTATATACATTTAAAATATTATTCCAAATAGCTCAGCACTTAATGCCTAAAACGAAACATCTATAAATATAAAACACAATACAGATTAATTCATAATGCGCTAGAGATTAATTATAATTTACACACAACTTAAATATCTCCTTAAAGTGGTATGTTTATGGAAAACAGAAATGTGCTTTCCCGTTTCCAAGCATCAGTTTGGAAGACCAGTGAACTTGCTATTCTGGATATTCTTCATCAACAATTAGATTATCCATCACACATGGGCTGACTGCAAAGAACAAGGGAATAAAACTATCAGCCGAATAATTAGAGGAGAGGCAGATGAACTCAGCTGGAGAAGTGAAAACCTATTCATTTAGTTATAATTACTTTTACAAGTCGTGTTTAAATTCGATTAAATTTAAATTTATTTATAAATATGTATTAAAATATTAAATTGATTCATTTAAAAGTAAGATAGAGGAAAGAATACTTTTAACAATAAAACCATTTATCTTAATTTACTACAATCAATATAACATACGAATCACAATTTATAACTATGCATATAAAAACAATCCATTTCATTTTGCAAAAATTTACTTCAAATTCATTTACATTTGCGCAAAAAATTGATTTTGTGGATTGCCGGTAAATTTATTTCGCATATCCAATTTGATTTAATAAAAAGTATCAAAGTAAAATCCTGTGAAAAAAATTTCATTGCGCGTCATGAGCTGATTGTAACGTATGTCTGTTCAGAATGTGGGCAGTTATTACGAGGTGATTTATTTCAAACTCAGTTGAAATGATTGCATTTATGATGAGGATAGACACTCAGTCAACGGACAGTCTCAACGGATTTTTCGAACTCTCAGCGGACTCCTCCTCTGCTCAAATTACATCTCATGTTCAATTTTTGCGTAGCTTTACTTTTTTTAAACTTAGCTCTCCTTGAAATGCATTATCTTCACCATGTTATTATTAGCTCAAATTTTGAAGTTTCCCTTTGTTTTTAGTTTTAGTCCTGTAATTTTATTATTAGTCATTTTTGTTCTACACTGTATATTTTTGTACATAGATTTTCTGTATGTTTTTTTGTTTGCGTTCTTATTTTTCCTTAAATATAACCTAGATTAATTGTGTTGCTTATCTATTATCCTTCCCAATATTAAGTTATTATTTCTCTCTTGCCAATTTCATATCAGGTGTATTGTATTGTGTTGTTTCTCATACCATATCTGAAAATTGTCCATCACTTCAAAATTTAATTATGCACTTTGGCTCCGTAAATCCAATCGATTTCCCATTTGTCCAATTTGTGCTCAACTCCACTCAACCAAGAAAGCCTCTGTGCTCTGTTGCCTTTGGACACATCGCACGCGGGTGAGGACGACTTAACGGAATCAAGGACAGATGTGAGGACAATCATGTCTCCCTTCTGGAGCACGGTATGAACTTCCTTCTATGTATACCCATTCAACTGACAGGGAACCCGTTGGATTCCGAGCTCGAGGGTATACAATGGCGTTAATGTTCATGTATTTATGATGAAAAGTTATTTCAGGTAATTCTTCAATGTTACATATTTCATGCTCTCACTTTTATTTCAAGATATGCTGTAAAGCTTATTATATATTTTGTTTTGTAGTATCTTCTAGAATTTCAAGGAACAAATAAGCAGAGATCAACATTTGGTTTTAAATGAAGATAAGCTGCGACAGCAATCCGAACCGTTTTTTACCTATATGGAAAAATGATTTCTTTAGCAGAGAACTTTTTGGCCAATTTCTTGCCAGAAATAGCCCCTTATGTGTACTTAGACGGGCAAACTCATCCGAGTGCGGAGGAAAACGGGACATTGTCGTGTGCTTGAGGACACAAAAGATTCCGAGTTTTGGGTTTATTCCAAGGGAATTTTCACCGTGAAGTGTCAGGGACAGTGAAACGGGATTCTTCTGAGACCCTGGCAAAGATTCGCATCCAATAATAAATGCGAGTTACAGATGCCTCCCTTTACAGTCTCTTTCTCCCAGGCATGTTTCTTCTATAAGAAAGGAAACATCTTGGGTCAGGTCCCAGTGGACGTTGTGGTGTGATTTTTCTTATGTCCAGAAATAAGTTTTATTTCTCATTTTTTTACCTGGGTGTAAGAAATGTAGATGAAAAATAAAAAAAATATATATTAGTATTTTTTGGACAAGCTTTTATACACGAAAATGTAAGAAGATTGATTTAACAAAGGAAATAAAAATCACACTCATAGAAAAGAATTGAATATGTCGAGATATTCATTGGCTTTTAAATGTAGGATATTCTGTTTTGTTAGGTCTAGGTTAATGACATGGAAATCTCAAATTTCTTACTGACTTCAAAATATACGCTAAATTGGTTTGACTTTCAAATAATCAAAATAATATGTATAATGAATTATTATTGTGTATTTCTAAACTCTAATGCTTAATAAGATTTTTAAATTCCGTAGTGGAACTGAAATTTTACGATGACTTGATTATTCTGAGTCTTTTTCCTCCCCTATCAAGTACATGTAGTAAGTAATCGAACTTGGAATTCTGCAATTTATAGGTTGTTTGAAAAACTCAATCAGTTTTACTGACCCTAGCAGTAATTTCAAAGTAACGGATAAGCAATTATATTTTAAGCAAAAAAGCGCATGTAATTTATTTGAAAAGAGTATGGAAAGCAATGAACATCAATTTGTTGTGCAGTTAATCCAAATAAAATAAAAAACATTTTTTTTAAAATTATTGTCTATAATTGGAAGAAAAAATTTCCTGTATACGTCAGAGTTTTGTCTGTAGAATAAAAATTTTTTCGGATGATTTGTGTTTGGAATTTTGAACAGGTCAGTATTATATAATGTTGAGATCTAATTCCATGCATATTCTTTGAACTTGTTGTTTTAAGTAAATACTTGAAGAATTTATTAGAATATAAAGTATTAAATTTTGCATATTTTTAATAGTTGGAGATAAAGATTCCCACCCATTTGTTAATGACAGCAGATTTCCAAGGATATTAATTTGTAAATTGTTCATTGAATTGCACGCAAGTACTCGAATACAAATGTATGTGTAAAATTTACTTATTTAATACATGGCGGAAATAAGGTTAGGCTTTCATAAAGATGCGTATGCAGTACAAAAAAATCCTTTCCAATTTAAAATTTTTAAAAATATATTTTTCTATAGTGTTTATTTTTGCTTAAATAGCAGTACTTTTGAAAATTGTAACTCAAAAATGACTTTTCTACAAAGGTAGTTATGAAAGCCTGGCCCGACAGGTTCATTAATTGCACATTAATAATCAATCCAACAGAGCATTCACATGTTTGATAATCATGTATTGAAGGATAATAAATGTTCCCCCTACTTTTAAAATATATAAATTATAAATAAAACTTATAAATAAATATACATTTTCTGTTAACTAGTTGCTTTCAAAATGAGCAAATTTTAAACAGAAAAATAAAATACATTGTTTATGAGGGAATTTAGCAAAAATATGGAATTATTAACAAGGACTTCACTATTTTTTTCTTATCTATTGTAACTTTTTTTTAAGAAGTGAATTTTTCAACACCGATAACTTAAAATTTGCATTCCATAAAAAATAAAGTAGAGTGAAAAAATAGCGGAGACAAGAGATCGTAATGGTATGCAAAAGAAGAAAAAAAAATTAGGAGGAGAAAAGTTTCATGAATCGAAGTTTTACTCTTCGTATTTATTCCATTTTAAAATAAAAGAAGGCAAAAGTTTTAAAAAAATACTGCTAAGAGACAAGAAAATTGCATCATAGACAAGTTTTCAAGTTAGTTTAAATTTCTACTTTAGCCCGTTCTTTTTATTTTTTAAAAAACTTCACTCGGTTTATTCATTGTCGGATCAAAGTTTGATTTCCTGAACACAGACAAACCCAAAGTCTTTCTTGTATTCAGTATTTCAAATCTTGTTCTGTTCATTTAACCAGTAACTGAAGCCGAACCCTAATCTGGGAATATAATCTACATCCTAATGTATTTTTCTTGTTTGATTTAACATGCAACATTGACTTCGTTCTTACTTTTAATGAATTAAATTTTGCATATTGAGAAAATAAATAGCCCGAATTCATTCTGATTCCGTTTCTCGATTTTTTATCCTAGGAATGTCCAAAGCAAGACATTCTCGTTCCGAAAGTAATCTCAATTTGTTGTATTTTATTTCCAACTATTTGCTTTTAGAGTTTTCTTGTTTGTGAGTTTGGAGGATTCTGAATTGCATTCTTTATTAGTTGTTTTCATACCATTGATTTACTGAGTATAGAATTCTGTGGAATCGCTTGAAATATCGTAACTAAATTAAAACAAAAGGATCAAACGAATTTTCCCAGTTGTTTTTAGATTAAAAAATGTTACATTTAAGCTTCAGTTTTTGTAACAATCACAAATTTAGCATAAGATCTGAATTATAATTAAGATTTTATGTACCAAACTGAATGCATTGTAATGCGTTTTCCTATAAAAATCATTGACACATTTTTCTTGCATATCTCAGTAAACCTAGAAAGGTTTCATTGCACTAATCTAAAGAAGTAATCCGAATCTTAATATTTAAAACAATCTTTTAAGAACGGGATTTTTGCGAAGAACAGAAAAGTGCCCCCACTTCTCTTACCTAATTGTGGGGGATATTATTTGTAGTTCGTTTTGTTACTCGTGGGATCAAGTCTTTTCTTATTTTTAACAGCCAAACACATGAGGTCTCAAAATGAAATAGCAGAATGAGGCTAACCGAAAGATAATTATAGAACAGACAAATTTAGTCATAAGTGATGCTAAAATTCTATTGAGTCAAAGGTGTAACATTTTTATCAGTCACTATTGAGGGGCGGCGTTAGCGGGTTGGCAAGGAAGGGCAATTGCCCCCCCCCCTCCCTTCAGTCTACGAGAAATTAAGACATTCGTCCACAAAACTCTTTACTGTTTCGGAAGATGTGGAGAGTTGAGTATCAAGGAATCTAATAACTTAAATGCTATCTGAAAGTTATTATATACTAAAAGGTCGAGATAAGCTATTTGAGTCCAAATTTGACGACAGATTAACAGTTAAGTCTACAGCATGACAGACATCTCATCAACTTGTCATCAATTCGGCCTGTAGTTCGCACCACATTTGACGGAATAGCCGACACTGCGACAAGTGAGTCAGATGTTGTATTTTGCCGACTGTTTTCGGTCGGTCGGCTAAAAAAACCAATGGCAAGCACGGCTAAGAGATCACGGATGGAAATTTGCATGGTTCGTTACTTCCATCGACTGTTTCGATCACTGGTCGGTGGAATTATTAGGAAAAACTAAAGTGGAAAAACTAACTGGAGTGTGGCTGGATTACTACTGTCTGAAGGTTTGTTCCCATAGGTGAATGTACAGTGGAGAAGGTAGGTCTTCTTCAAGACAGCTATTGAAATATTGCAAAGTGGTCTAAGTCAGCGATATTGAAAGCTCCATAACTTGGTCAGTTTTAACAATAAATGCAGTTATATCAATTGGCTACAATTAATATAACATACGAAACAAAATTGCTACCTGCGCATATAAGAACAATCGATTTCAGTTTGCAAAAATATAATTCAAAGTCATTTATATTTGCGCAAAAAAATGATTTTGTGGATTGACGGCAAATTTATTTCGCGTAGCTAATTTGATTTAATAAAAAAGCATCAAAGTAAAATCCTGTGAAAATTTTCATTGCGTGTCATGAGCTGATTGTGACGTTTGTCCGTTTGGAATGTGGTGATTTATTTCATAGTCAGTTGAAATGATTGTATTTGTGATAAAAACTTATTTCAGGAAATTCTTTAATGTTATATATTCATGATCTGACTTTTATTTCAAGAGATGCTGTGAAGCTCATTATATATTTTGTTTGTTGTGTCTTCTAGAATTTCAGGGAACAAATAAGAAAATATTAACATTTTGTTTTAAATGGAGATAAGCTGCGACTGCAATCCAAACCATTTTTTACTTATATGGAAAACGATTTCTTTAGCAGAGAACTTTTCGGCCAATTTCTTGCCAGAAATAGCGCCTTATGTGTACTTAGACGGGCAAACTCATTCGAGTGCGGAGGAAAACGGGACATTGTCGTGTGCTTGAGGACACAAAAGATTCCGAGTTTTGGGTTTATTCCAAGGGATTTTTCACCGTGAAGTGTCAGGGACAGTGAAACGGGATTCTTCTGAGACCCTGGCAAAGATTTGCATCCAATCATAAATGCGAGATACAGATGCTTCCCTTTACAGTCTCTTTCTCCCAGGCATGTTTCTTCTTTAAGAAAGAAAACATCTTGGGTCGGTTCCCAGTTGACGGTGTGGTGGGATTTCTCTTATGACCAGAAATAAGTTTTATTTCTCATTTTTTTACCTGGGTGTAAGAAATGTAGTTGAAAAATAAAAAAATACATTAGTATTTTTTGGACAAGCTTTTATACACGAAAAAGCAAGACTATTGATATAACAAAGGATGGGGATAAAAATCACACTCACAGATAAGCAGATAAATATTTGAATATGTCGAGATATTCATTGACGTTCTAAATGAAGAATCTTCTGTTTTGTTTGGGCTAAATTATTGACATGAAATTCTCAAATTTCTTACTTACTTCAAAATATAAGCCAAATTGGTTTGACTTTCAAATAATCAAAATCCTATGACTAACAAATTATTATTGTGTATTTCTAAACTCTAATGTTTAATATACTTTTTAAATTCCGCAGTGGAACCGAAATTTTAAGATGACTTTTTATTATTCTAAGTCTTTTTTCTCCCTTTCAAGTGCATGAAGTAAGTAATCGAACTTGGAATTCTGCAATTTATAGGTTGTTTGAAAAACTCAATCCATTTTACTGACCTTAGCAGTAATTTCTAAGTAACGGATAAGCAATTATATTTTAAGCAAAAAAACGCATGTAATTTATTTGCAAAGAGTATAGAAAGCAATGAACATCAAATTGTTGTGCAGTTAATCCAAATAAAATAAAAAACATTTTTTAAAAATTATTGTCTATAATTGGAAGAAAAATGTCCTATATACGACAGAGTTTTGTCAGCAGAATAAACATTTTTTCGCCTGATTTGTGTTTGGAATTTTGAACAGGTCAGTATTATATAATTTTGAGATCTAATTCCATGCATATTCTTTGAACTTGTTGTTTTACGTAAATACTTCAAGAATTTATTAGAATAAAGAGTATTAAATTTTGCATATTTTTAATAGTTGGAGAAAAGGATTCCCACCCATTTGTTAATAACAGCAGATTTCGAAGGATATTAATTTGTAAATTGTTCATTGAATTGCACGTAAGTACTCGAATACAAATGTATTTGTAAAATTTACTTATTTAATACATGGCGGAAATAAGGTTAGGCTTTCATGAAGATGCGTATGCATTACAAAAAAATCCTTTCCAATTTAAAATTTTTAAAAATATATTTTTCTATCGTGTTTATATTTGCTTAAATAGCAGTACTTTTGAAAATTGTAACTCAAAACTGATTTTTCTACAAAGGTAGTTATGAAAGCCTGGCCCGACAGGTTCATTAATTGCACATTAATAATCAATCCAACAGAGCATTCACATGTTTGATAATCATCTATTGAATAATAATAAATGTTCCCCTTACATTTAAAATATATAAATTATAAATAAAACTTATAAATAAATATACATTTTCTGTTAACTAGTTGCTTTCAAAATAAGCAAATTTTAAACAGAAAAATAAAATAAATTATTTATGAGGGAATTTAGCAAAAATATGGAATTATTAACAAGGACTTCACTATTTTTTTCTTATCTATTCTAACTTTTTTTTAAAAAAAGGATTTTTCAACATCGATATCTTAAAATTTGCATTCCATAAAAAATAAAGTAGAGTGAGAAAATAACGGACACAAGAGATCGTAATGGTATGCAAAGGAAGAAAAAAAAAATAGGAGGAGAAAAGTTTCATGAATCGAAGTTTTACTCTTCGCATTTATTCCATTTTAAAATAAAAGAAGGCAAAGGTTTTAAAAAAATACTGCTAAGGGACAAGAAAATTGCATCATAGACAAGTTTTCAAGTTAGTTTAAATTTCTATTTTAGCCCGTTCTTTTTATTTTTAAAAAACATCACTCGGTTTATCCATTGTCGAATCAAAGTTTGATTTCCTGAACATAGACAAACCCAAAGTCTTTCTTGTATTCAGTATTTCAAATCTTGTTCTGCTCGTTTAACCAGTAGCTGAAGCCAAACCTTAATCTGGGAATGTAATCTACATCCTAATGTATTTTTCTTGTTTGATTTAGCATGCAACATTGACCTCGTTCTTACTTTTAATGAATTAAATTTTGCATATCGAGAAAATAAATAGCCCGAATTCATTCTGATTCCGTTTCTCGATTTTTTATCCTAGGAATGTCCAAAGCAAGACATTCTCGTTCCGAAAGTAATCTCAATTTGTTGTATTTTATTTCCAACTACTTGCTTTTAGAGTTTTCTTGTTTGTGAGTTTGGAGGATTCTGAATTGCATTCTTTATTGGTTGTTTTCATACCATTGATTTACTGAGTATAGAATTCCGTGGAATCGCTTGAAATATCGTAACTAAATTAAAACAAAAGGATCAAACGAATTTTCCCAGTTGTTTTTAGATTAAAAAATATTACATTTAAGCTTCAGTTTTTGCAACAATCACAAATTTAGCATAAGAACTGAATTAGTCTTTAAGATTTTATGTACCAAATTGAATGCATTGTAATGCGTTTTCCTATAAAAATCATTGACAAATTTTTCTTGCATATCTCAGCAAACCAAGAAAGGTTTCATTGCACTAATCTAAAGAAGTAATCCGAATCTTAATACTTAAAACAATCTTTTGAGAAAGGAATTTTTGCGAAGAACAGAAAAGTGCCCTCTTCCTTCTCTTATCTAATTGTGGGAGATATTATTTGTAGTTCGTTTTGTTACTCGTGGGATCAAGTCTTTTCTCATTTTTAACAGCCAAACACATGAGGTCTCAAAATGTGATAGCAGAATGAAGCTAACCAAAGGATAATTATAGAACAGTCAAATTGTTTCATAGATGATACTAAAATTCTATGGTGTAACATTTTTATCAGTCCGTATTCAGGGGTGGCGTTAGCGGGTTGGCAAGTAGGGCAATTGTCCCCCTCCCCCTTCCGAAGTCGAGAAATTAAGACATTAGTCGGCAATCTCTTTACCATTTCCGAAGATGTGGAGAGCTGTTTATGAAGGAATCTAATAACTTAAAAGCCATCTGAAAGTTATTATATACTAAAAGTCCAGATAAGATATTTGAGTCCAAATTTGACGACAGATTAACAATTAAGTCAACAACATGACAGACATCTGTTCAACTTGTCCTCAATTCAGCCTGTTGTTCGCACCACATTTGACAGAATAACCGACACTGCGACAAGTGAGTCAGATGTTGTATTTTGCCCACTGTTTTCTGTCGGTCCGCTAAGAGAACAAGAGACAACAACAGAAAAGAGATCACGGATGAAAATTTGCATGGTTTGTTACTTCCATCGACTGCTTCGATCACTGGTCGGTGGAATTATTAGGAAAACTAAAGTGGAAAAACTATCTGGAGTGTGTCTGGAGTACTGTCTGAAGGTTTGTTCCCTTAGGTTAATGTACAGTGGAGAAGTATTTTTTTTCGATTTCCTTGGAAAATAGAGAGTGGTAGGGCAGGCGACCAATGATGACATACACCACTTTCCAAAGAAAAGTCGCTTACCTTAATATTTGGTTTTAACACCTTTGGTTCAGATTATAGCTCGCATTCGACGTGGAATTGTTTCAGTTAGATTCTGTTTGCGATTTGAGTCCAAATTTGACGACTGATTAGCAGTTAAGTCAACAGCATGACAGACATCTGTTCAACTTGTCCTCAATTTGGCCTGTAGTTGGCACCACATTTGACAGAATAACCGACACTGCGACAAGTGAGTCAGATGTTGTATTTTGCCCACTGTTTTCGGTCGGTCGGCTAAGAGAACAAGAGACAGCAACTGCTAAGAGATAACGGATGAAAATTTGCTTGGTTTGTTACTTCCACCGACTGTTTCGATCACTTGTCGGTGGAATTATTAGGAAAAACTAAAGTGGAAAAACTAACTGGAGTGTGGCTGGAGTACTGTCTGAAGGTTTGTTCCTATAGGTGAATG
>BGPR01024714.1:0-22960 GCA_013235015.1 Araneus ventricosus | reverse complement strand
TCTGTACTTGTTCAGTTGCATTGCACAAGAGATAAATAATATCAAGGATAAAATCAAGAAATTTTCTTTCGTATTCAATTTCAGAGATACAAACGAATGTTTAACATATAATGAATAGACTACGTTTCTAATTGAAGGTCCTTTAAATCTCTATAATGATCTGTCATTCATCGCTTAGTTAGAGAAAAAAGGGATGTTGACAAAGAGATAAAATAAATAAAGGATAAAATTAAAATTACGATTGTTTGCAAAGCTGTAAATATCAACTAAGAAAAGACCATGCATTATTGAATTAGTGTAATAAAGAACACATGCATTATTATAAAAATGGGTAACAATTATTAAAGTATGCAAAATTTTATTTATCTTACCAAAGTATAACTGAATCAAATAAAGCAACCTTCTTTCATGATCAAATCAATAATCCATATCAACCTATGAATCTAAAGCTACATTTTAGATGCTAAATAGTTTAAGACACAGTTCTCTCGCTTCTTTTACAAACGATGCCTCTAGTTAATCCGCCACATTTCCAGCTCACTATTGGACCCACCCCCTTAATAAACAGAACAGAAACATATTTGTTGATGTACTGCGCGCCCAGTAGGAACACCATTATGTACTTACGATAGTTGTGATTTTTTTTTATCAAAAGTGTGATCGCTGGGTTTACGACTGTTTTAATTGTGCCAACTACTAAAGTTGCATGTCATGCCCTCTACCTATACGCCCTTGTCTTACTCTCTCAAGCTATTGCCTGATTAATACATTGTGCAATGCAGCCTAAGTTTCGTTAACTACGATGTCATCATACAAAATCAGACACTCCAGCTTTTAAAATTTATCGTGCTCAATATTTTATACTATGTATCAAATACAATAATAAATATCTAAAAGATAAAAAAGAATGAATATCTACAAAGACAAATAATATAAGTAATTTAATTGATTTTGCGCAAAAGCATCATCCAGGAAAAATGTGTAGTACGTACAAAATAAATAAAAAGTAATTAATAAAGGGAATTACTCAATATGGAAGAGTTAAAAAACATTTTAAAAGCATTCTACTTACGTTGAACAAGAAAATATTAATTTACTGATGTTTTTTCTCCGATATAAAACAATTAAATTACTTTAATGAATTAATATTTGAAAAACCATAAGCATAGTGTACATCCACTACAGTTTAAAAAAAATATATTTGAACTTAGATGGATGAATAAAACTATTTATTAACGATTGAATTCATGGCAAATTCCTTTTGCCAAAGTCGCAACTTTGCCAAGTCGCAATTCTCGCTCAGCCTAAAATTTTCGTCAAATCTGTAATGTAATAGATTTTCAGATCTCTATAATCGAAACGTAGCTGCATGCGCAAAGATATGAGCTGAAATATGAGAGTGTCTTGATGATCTCATCCATCATACCAAGAACTTAAGTCTGTAATATTAACGTTTGAGATATAATGAAAAACGTACTCGCAGCATCCGTTCAGCAAATATAGAAATGACAGACAGGCAAGAAAGCGAATTATATTGCATTGTCATTAGTCTGACTATAATTTCCAAGTCTCCAGCTCATCGCGAGTTAGTTTAAAATCGATTGTAAAAATCGATCGAAGATATATATATAGGAAGTGTGAATAATAGTAAATTGTAAAAAAATATATACGAAGATTAAGTTGAGTAAGAATTGGTGAAGATTAGAGTCTTCTAGACATGTATCCAATTCGAATGGATAGGTTTTCTGTGAGGAAAAATACATAGCAGGTCGGACAAATTATTTAATATATTTATATTTGGATAAATGTTTTTCTCTTTCCATTATCCTGAAAGGTTTAATCCACTTAAAGGAGTATAATACTATACTGCTTAAGTCTTTTCCTCTACAGAAAACATGGCCATGTTTTGAGTCTGCATGAATGTCTGCCTTTGATCAGTCATCCACCAGATTATACTTGATTATCTGACTATTATATTTGCTCTCATTTATACCCATTCCTATGTAATTATTTTTTTATAATTAAAAAAACAATAAAATATTCAGTTTTTTCATCTTTCGTAGCTGAAACTAGCGATCAGAAGCTATAATTAATATAAAATACTAAAATAAAAACTAATTTAAACGGTGCAATTATTGTAAGAGCAGCTACTTGCTATATAAATTAATTTGACTTGAAACTTCGCTTTGTTTGAATTATCGTGAATAGTTACTTGTAGTGTTAAAAGATTTATTGGGATATCCAGAATGGTTTACTGTAATTTGAGACGTATATTTTAACTATTTACAACAAATGAAGTGTCGTTCTTTGTAATCGAAGACTTCATAAACACATATTTATTCTAGACCTTGGCAGTGTAAAGAAGCTCATAATCTTTTCTCTTAATTGATGGTGCGAATACAGAGGTGAAATGAGATTTGAGGTTAGCAGTTACACAACATTCATCTTTCGAGGTCAGCTTGTGTTGGAACTCTCCGTGCTCTTTTGTGTTGAATTTAAAAAAATTGGTCCCATCGCGGTGAAATTTACTACCAAGCTGATTGAAGTTCTAATTGCTTTTGAAAAGATGTTCTAAGTTAATGGATTGTTTGAACGGACTATGTCTGTAATTATTCTCTTCAATTATTTCGTTTTAACTACTTGATGATTTTATATCAAATGTAGAATAGGCGTTATTTAAGTACGCATTTTAGATTAAAAATTGATGAACAATGCAGAGGTGAAATTTTTATCTTCTTTACTGCAAAATATTGTTTATTTTAGTACAATGTTCAAATAATGAAGGTAAAAGAAGTTTTTAAAGGTGTCACGGTGATTTATTGCAAAGAGCGGTAGGAAGTTCTATTTTCTCTTGAAAGAAGATGTTCTAGGATTAATCTGATGTTTGAACGCACAATGTCTGGTAATTATTCTCTTAATTATTTCGTTTTAACTACTTGATGATTTTATACAAATGTAGAACAGGCGTTATTTAAAGTACATTTTAGATTAAAAGATGAATCGAACAATGCAGAATGTGAAATTTTTTATCTTCTTTACAGTGCAAAATATGTTTTATTTTAGTAATGTTCAAATATAAAATAAAAAGTTTTTTAAAAGGTTGAATTTACTTAAAAGGGTAGGAAGTTCATTTTCTCTGAAAGATGTCTAAGTTAATCTGTGTTTGAACGCACAGTATTACGTAATTATTCTCATCAATTATTTCGTTGATGATTTTTGCTATCAAATGTAGAACAGGCGTTATTTAAGTACGCATTTTTGATTAAAATGAATCTGAACAATGCAGAATGAAATTTATCTTCTTTACGTGCAAAATAGATGTTTATTTTAAGCAATGTTCAAATAATGGTAAAAAGAAGTTTTTTAAGGTGACGCGGAGTGATGATAGCAAAAGCGGTGGAAGTTCTAATTGCTTTAAAGATTTCTAAGATTAATCAGATGTTTGAGCACAATGTCTGGCAATTATTCTCATCAATTCTTTTAATAACATTGATTTTACATCAAATCTAGAACAGGCGTTATTTATAAGCATTTTGATTAAAATTGAATCTGAACAACACAGAATGTGAAAAACATTACAGTAGAGTCTCAATGAAGAATCTGAGATTGTTCAGTTTTCCAGTAAACTGAGTTAGTGAAAAAAAAATCAGTTTGCTTCCAAATAATGCCAGCCAACATACACAATACGTGATAAATTACAGCATCTGGTTTCATTGTTGTTCGAAGGGTCACATGTCCACCTGCGACGAACCCCAACATGCAGAGTACCCTCGTAAAGAAAAGGGATGTATATAAGACATATAGGGGTGTGTTTAATCAAAAAAACAATTGATAATTATTTTGAGACAAATTAACCTGTTGCTATCAGCAGTTATGTTATATATGTAAGTACGTTTTCATTTAAATATACCACTGAAATTTAAAAATTTTTTATTCCGTTTATTTATTTTATTAAATTTTATGATTTCGATATATTGAGTTTTCGATAGTCTGAGGCAGGCCTGGACCCTTCCACATCAATCGAGACTCTACTGTATTGAACTTAATAACTTTGGTTTATCTTCTTACATGTGCAAAATAGGTGTTTATTTTAATGAAGTTTAAATAAATGAAGAAAGAAAGTTTTAAAGGTGCTTTTTATTGTTGCACTAAAAGAAGAAATGTATATTTTTAATTCAGAAATCTGATGTCAAATCGGAAGTAGTAAAAGCAACGGAGGTGATAATTGCACCGTATGTAAATTATGGATATTTTAATCATATTCATAAAAATATTTTAATTTTCAATGAATGTTTAATTTTCTTTATAGTATTTATTGTATTGATTTCTTTTATAGTAAATTAGAATTAGAGGAATTAAATTAGAATTTTACCTCATATTCATAAAATATTTCAGTTTTAATGAATTTAGGAATTTTCTTATGATATTTATTGTATGTAATTTCTTTATAGTAAATTAGTGGTGGAAGAATTAAATTAGAATTTTACTCATATTCTGTAAAATATTTTAATTTTTTAATGAAACGTTTAAATTTTCTTTCTTGAAACATATTTTGTGGCTTAATTTCTTTATAGTAAATTAGAATTAGAAGAATTAAATAGATTTTACTCAATTCCATAAAAATATTTTAATTTGATGAATGTTTGGAACCTCTTTCTTATGATATTTATTGTGGCTTAATTTCTTTTATAGTAAATTAGAATTAGAAGAATTAAATTAGAATTTTACTCACATTCATAAAACTTTCAGTTTTAATGAATGTTTAGGAATTTTCTTTTCATGATATTTATTGTGGCTTAATTTCTTACCAGTAAATTAAATTAGAAGAATTAAATTAAATTTTACTCACATTCATAAAATTCTTTCAGTTATTTCAGTTTTTAATGAATTTTAGGAATTTTCTTTCTTATGATATTTATTGTGGCGTAATTTCTTTATAGTAAATTAGAATTAGATGAATTAAATTAGAATTTTACTCACATTCATAAAATATTTCAGTTTTTAATGAATGTCGAGAAATTTCTATCTTATTATATTTATTCAGGCTTAATTCATTTACAGTATTGTTTTCAATGCCTTAAGTATTTTTTTATTTTTATTGTTCTCTATTTTTTCATCTTTCTTATAAAATACTAGCAGTACACGCACGGCGTTGCCCGTGGAATCAGAACTTTAATAAAATGAAAAGAAAAAAAAACCCGCCCACACTGACATGAAAAAGTTCTGAAAACAAAACAAAAGATACACATTATTGATTTTCCAGCTTATTTTTCTTCGCGATAATGACATTTGAACTGTAGAAAAGCAGTACAGAGTACGTTAATCCGAAAGAATACTAAAAAATTGCAACGTGAAAATGATTATTATACGGCAAGCAAAATATAAAATCGAATCAGAAAATAATAATCTAAGTCATTCAATTGAAGGTTATGACGTCACCTGCGCTCTGCTCCGTCAGCCAATGAAATTGCCAGCAACGCTCAGGAGAAGTGTCGCGGGAGGAAGCTTGCTAGAGGAAAAGTATCTTTCAAAACTGACCAGGGAAAAATTAATTTAGAAAAAACGGGAAAAGATATTTTAACCATTCTTGTTTTAAATCCGACAGAACCGTTGCAGTTATAAGCTGAAAAAAATTGAAAATAATAGTGTTATTAGAACGTCGGATGCAGCAACTTTAAAAACAATAATAAAATTTCGATGGGAAAACTGACTATTTTTTTAAATTTCTCAAAAGTTAGTAAATTACGTTAGAAAATTAAAGCTAACTTCATTAGAACGGACATCGCGTGCTCTTTTCGATGGCGTGTCTATTTTTTTCGTACAATTATTCAAAACCATTCTATTGAGAAATTAGTGCGAAAAATCAACCAAAACAACACAAAACATTAAATAAAAAATTTTCTAGAATAAATTTTAAAATTCCGGCTTCGAGGTGCATTGAGTCACCATTACGACTACCTGTGTGCCAAATTTCAAGGCTGTAAGTGCGATAGATTCGTCTGGACATCGCACACACGCACACACACACAAACATTGCCTTTTATAAGTATAGATATCATTGCTTAAAAAGCAAGACCACATATCTCAGTTTTTTGAAATTTCAGAGAGGAAGAGGGAAAAAAAGGGAATTTTTCGCAACCAATGACGAATATTTCTGAATTTTTTTCCCCACATCTGTTAGGAACATGCGGTCTCATGTTCATATCGATGTTAAAATTTGTAATGAATGGATTTGTAAAAATGTAATTGGAATTTGTTAGTCGCAAATGAGTGGAACTTTGTTTGTTTAAAATGTTAATGAGTCAAGTAATAGAAAAACAAAACAAAAATTAAAAAAGTTAAAAAAGAAAAAATTATAGATAAGAAGCAGAAGAATTAAACAATAATGATAACAATACACCTTTTTGCTGTTTTTCTATTATTTGTATCTGTATTTTATTAGAAATAGCTGCATATGGGCCATTCTATATAATACAAAGAATTTTGATTAATTTTGACTGATTAATTTAATTAATTTAAATTTAATATCTTTGTTAAATATTGTTAATTGTAACTGTTAATGAGTCAAGAATATTATACTAAATATGACAAAGAGAACCGGGAGCCTGCCTAAAAATTTAGACTTCGTAATTTTTTCAGCAGTACATTTATTAATTCAAGCAATACGAAACATAATTCTTTATGTCGTTTAAAGCATTTTTCCAATTGGAAGTGTACTCTCATCTCTAACGATTTAGAAAGTAACTAGCAGTATGCGCACGGCGTTCCCCGTGGAATCGGGACTTCAACAAAATGAAATTAAAAAAATAAAATTTTTAATAGACCACGTTTTTAAAACGGACTAAAAAGTATAAAATAATTTCTTCTAGCCCCATACATTTATAACCCCATACACATTTAAAACGAAAAACGTGAGGCGCATGTAATTGATAATTGATGCATAAATAGTTTATTTCAGTCACTAACAATTTTATTGCAATGGAAATGATATGAACTGTTGTGTGAGTTTTCTCAACGACAGCTACTCCTTACTATTAAATATTGCATTTGCCCCACGTTTTTCGTTTTAAATGTGTATGGGGTTATAAATGTATGGGGCTAGAAGAAATTATTTTATACTTTTTAGTTCGTTTTAAAAACGTGGTCTATTAAAATTTTTATTTTTTTAAATAATTATTTTCTGCTTTTTAGTCTTCTGTGTGTGAAATTTTGCAATCGATTTTAAACATCTTGATGAGATTATGACGGAGACATGTGGCAAATTTCAGGTTTATTTCAGTTTCTCTTCACCTGATCATAAATAGAAAATTGTTATTTTCCTGAAAAAGTAAGATATGTGACGCAGAGACCTTTGAGATATAATGAAAAACGTACTGCGCAAAGATATGGCTAAAACGTGGGGTGCTTCGATGGTCCCATGGACTATCCTTATATCCAAGAACCAAGTCTGTAATGTTAATAGTTTTCGAGATATAATGAAAAACGTACTGCGCATGCGCAAAGATATGGCTAAAATATGGGGGTGCTTCGATGATCCCATGGGTCATCCATATACCCAAGAACCAAGTTTGTAATGTTAATAGTTTTCGAGATATAATGAAAAACGTACTGCGGATGCGTCATGCAAAATATGAAATGACAGACAAACAGACAGACGGACAGACAAGAAAGCGAATTAATAATGCATTGTCATCTAGTTCTGAACTATGTTTAAAGTTTCAAGTCTGCAGCTCATCGGGAAGTTAGTTTAAAATCGATCGCAAGATTTGTACCGAACAGACAGACAGACAGACAGACAGACAAGAAAGCGAGTTAATAAAAACGTGGTAAAAAAGAAAGAAAAACTGGCCTACAATGACATGAAAAAGTTTTGAAAACAAAAGATAAACATTATTGATTTTTAGGAAAACAGTACCGAGTACGTTAATCCAAAACTATATTAAAAACTTTCAACGTGAAAATCATTATTAGACAGTAAGCGAAACGTGAAAATCATTATTAGACAGCAAGCGAAACGTGAAAATCATTATTAGACAGCAAGCGAAACGTGAAAATCATTATTAGATAGCAAGCGAAACGTGAAAATCATTATTAGACAGCAAACAAAACGTGAAAATCATTATTAGACAGCAAGCGAAATATGCGAGGCAAAGGGGAAACACGATGAAACACTGCCGAAAATAATTATCGAAGTCATTCATTCAATATATCATCTCCGAGAAGAACGCGATAATATATGACGTCACCTGCCGCGAGGAAGGTCACGCACCAGTCAATGAAATTACAACAATGCATTCTGGGAATCGTCCAGAGAATGTTTCGCTGAGAAATCTCGCTAGCAAAAAACTGTTTGAACTGATCAGGGAAAAATTATTTAAAAAAAATAAAAACGGAAAAAGATATTTTAACCATTCTTGCTTTAAATCCGACATAAACGTTTCAGTTATGAGCTTTAAAAAAAAAAAGGAAAATTATATAGTTATAAGAACGTCAGATGCGAAAATTTGCAGAAATCCTAATAAAAAAATTTCCATAAAAGTGACTATTTTTCAAAAATTTCTCAAAATTCAGTAAATTATTTTAGGCATTCGAAACAACCTTCATTATAACGGAAATCGTTTGCTCTTTCTGATGGTGTATCTATTTTTTACTTACATTTCTCCGAAACCATGCTATTGAGAAATTAGTACGAAAAATCGCCCAAAGCAACACTAAATATTAAATACAAAATTTTCTAGATTAAATTTTAAAATTCGGGCTTCGAGGTGCATTGAGTCACCATTAAGACAACCTGTGTGCAAAATTTCATGGCTGAATTTGCGATATATTCGTCTGGACATCGCACACACACACGCAAACATTGCCTTTTATAAGTATAGACTACTGTACCACGATTGGAGTAACTTCCTGTAAATTAAACAAAGAACTTTTGTAGTTTCTTGCATTGAGATGTTCAGAATCAGAGTGAAATAACCCACAATTTTCACTAAATTTAGTGAGCCAACATTTTAAAATAAAAAAAAACATGTTTTCTTTCAATTTTGCCCTACACAAGATAACAGCATGACTATCCCTTGGTAACACCTGGTAATTTCCTAACAGGTTCGCAGCCAAAAAAAATTCCTGGGCCTGATTTTACCGGCCATATAATTTCAATTCGCTAAATTTATAAGAATGAAACGATTACATTTCGGTTGTAAAAGTTTTCCATTTATTTTAAGGCATCGCCATGTTAAAAAGCCCTTTTCGACCGAAAATCTTAATTACTAATACGAGTATAATAGCCCAGATTTGTCTCTCGGTAGCGCTCTGACGTCACCTACAATAAAACTCGCGCCATAGCACTGCGTGACGTTAGACAGCATTCTTCCATTGTTAGAGCACCTAAATTTCAGTAATTTTAAATTTAAAAGAGTAATTGTCGTTCTGATTTCAAATTGAATAGCTCTAAAATAGTGAACTAAAATTTTCTATCGAGTGATATAAAATTTATCTCGCTATGATCAATAGTTCCCGAGAAATTTTAAATTATATTAATCATATATTTCAAATTAATTTCCGTTTTCTAAAAGAGATTAGTAAATTACGTCAGTGGTATATCATGCGCGTGATATAGTTTGGACGCCACGACGCATCTCATTATTTATTGCAATTATATGATTTGATAATATTTTTTGGCAACTTTTGACAAGCAGAGAAGTGCTTTGTTTTGATTAGAATTTCGAAAAAGAATTCCTTTGCAATTTTAACTTTTGACTTACGTTTGACAAGCTGGGAATTTCATGGTTATTGAATTATAATAAAATTGTTAAACAAAGAAAAATACTTCACACGGAATGTTGTTTACAAAGAGGCGTTTTGAATAAAGAAATATGTAAATAAAAAATATTTCCTCTCCTATAACATGTTTATTTGATTTGTTTCCAATCAATGTTAAACATTTCTCTCACATATATATCTATTTAAACACGTCAAATTTGACGGGAAATCTCTCGAATGAAGAGTCAGTTTGCTCCCGTCAAACCATGACGTGTGAGTTTCTAGTTTTTTTTAATGTTTCATATGAAAGCCTGCTCTTTTAAATTACGAAAACTGTTTTTGTTTTACTTCTAAGATAATCAGAAATGAAATTAGAGACATTTTAGTTGAACTTAACAGCTTAAAATGGAACTGTAAACGATACGATGAGGAAGCATTTTTCACTGCTTTTGTTTTACTTCTAAGATGATCAGAAATGAAATTAGAGACATTTTAGTTGAACTTAACAGCTTAAAATGGAACTGTAAACGATACGACATTTTCATCGTATTCTGTTTACTTCTAAGATAATCAGAAATGAAATTAGAGGCATTTAGTTGAACTTAACAGCAAATGGAACTGTAAACGATACGATGAGAAGCATTTTTCACTTTTTGTTTTACTTCTAAGATGATCAAATAATGAAATTAGAGACATTTTAGTTGAATTAACAGCTTAAAATGGAACTGTAAACGATACGATGAGGAAGCATTTTCACTGCTTTTTGTTTTACTTCTAAGATGATCAGAAATGAAATTAGAGACATTTTAGTTGAACTTAGCTTAAAATGGACTGTAAACGATACGATGAGGAAGCATTTTTACTATTTTGTTTTACTTCGTATGATCAGAAATGAAATTAAGAACATTTTAGTTGAACTTAACAGCTAAAATGAACTGTAAACGATACGATGAGACATTTTCACTCTTTTGTTTTTACTTCTAAGATGATCAGAAATGAAATTAGAGACATTTAGTTGAACTTAACACTAAAATGGAACTGTAAAGATCGATGAGGAAGCATTTTTCACTTTTTGTTTACTTCTAAGATGATCAGAAATGATAGATAAGACATTTGATCACTTAACAGCTAAATGGAACTGATAAACGATGGTGAGAAGCATTTTCACTGTTTTGTTTTACTTCTAAGATATCAGGAAATGAAATTAGAGACATTTTAGTTAGACTTAACGGCAAAATGGAACTGTAAAACGATACGATGAGGAAGCATTTTTCACTCTTTTGTTTTCTTCTAGATGATCAGAAATGAGGTTATTTTAAGTTGAACTTAACAGCAAATGGAACTGTAAACGATACGATGAGGAAGCATTTTCACTCTTTTTGTTTTTACTTCTAGATGATCAGAAATGAAATTAGAGACATTTTAGTTGAACTTAACAGCTAAATGGAACTGTAAACGACTTGATGAGGAAGCATTTTTCACTGCTTTTTTTACTTCTAAGTAGTAGAAATGAATAGAATTTTAGTTGACACCAAATGGAACTGTAAACGATACGATGATGAGGGAAGCATTTTTTCCTGCTTTTTGTTTTACTTCTAAGATGATCAGAAATGAAGTGAGATCTGGTTAGACTTAACAGCTTAAAATGAACTGTAAAGATACGATGAGGAGCATTTTTCACTTTTTGTTTTACTTCAAGATATGATCAGAATGAAATTAGAAGTATTTAGTTAACTTAACAGCGTAAAATGGGACATAAACGATACGATGAGGAAGCATTTTTCACTGCTTTTGTTTTACTTCTAAGATGATCAGAATGGAAATTAGAGATATTAGTTGAACTTAAGCTTAAAATGGAACTGAATACGATACGATGAAAGCATTTTCACTGCTTTTTTGTTTTTACTTCTAAGATGATCAGAAATGAAATAGAGATATTTTTAGTTAGAACTTAACAGCATAAATGGAACTAGAAATGCGAACGATGAGGGAAGCATTTTACTGCTTTTGTTTACTTTAAGGAATGAAATTAGAGATATTTTAGTTGAACTTAACAGCGTAAAATGGAACTGTAAACGATACGATGAGGAAGCATTTTTCACTGCTTTTTTGTTTTACTTCTAAGATGATCAGAAATGAAATTAGAGATATTTTAGTTGAACTTAACAGCTTAAAATGGAACTGTAAACGATACGATGAGGAAGCATTTTTCACTGCTTTTTTGTTTTACTTCTAAGATAATCAGAAATGAAATTAGAGACATTTTAGTTGAACTTAACAGCTTAAAATACAACTGTAAACGATACGATGAGGAAGTATTTTTCATTGTTTTTACTAATAAGGTGGCCAACTCTTTTACAATGAAAAGGAGACACAAATATATTGAAGAAAAAAAGTATAGTAGACAAAGAAAAAGAAGTATAGGAAATAAAAGAAACATTTTGTTCATTATAACAATAATACAAAATACACTATAATATGATTAATGCATAACAAAAACATTTGTAACATTTTAAATTGTAACTGCGCTTACATAACTATTAATTATTATTTAAATGTGTACTTTTTCATAGAATGAATATTTTTTGTCACTGTATCATCTTCTAACAATATATTAGAAATATCTGAACAAGAAAAATCCTTCATATTGAATTTTACGGCAAGAGCTGCAATTAGAGTATTCAATCTCGATTGCTGACATGAACAAAAATCATTAGCGGGTGAAAATATCCTTTTAACTGTTGCATCAGTTCCAGGGCAGTACATCGAAAATTGAACAAGAATAAATAAATTTTCAAATAGAATATGTTCATTTTTTGAAATGGATGGATATTTCCATCATCTTTTATTAATTTCAGCGTATTTGTTTTCCCACTGTATTAATTTTTCAGAATTTAAAATATGCAGGGTTCCCACTTATATCCATTACACCCCTCATAACTTCTAAACGGCGACAGCTTAGGCCATAAAGTTGGTGTCTAGGTGTAGTACAAAGGCTATGCGCTACTTGATGAGACAACTTACAACGCCATCTATTGTGCAACATGGCAGGTGTTACGGAGGCACAAGCATCAGTAACACCTGCTATGCTGCACAAGGTGCAGCTAGAAATCCAATCCAGAGTGCAAATTTGTATAGTGGCTAATGGAGAGCATTTTGAGCAATATAAATAAATGATCCAGAAGACAGGGACGTGTCTCAGTCTCTTTCTTCCACTCTTTATGACATGTCAATTTTCGAAATCGTGACCAAACAAATGTTCATTTTTTGCATTCTCTTTTGAGTATTAATGGCAAAAGGTATCTTTTCGTATTAAATCGAGAGTGCTCGACAATTTTCTAATTGACTTTTTTCTCGTATCTTTCACCGTTTGCGAGATAGGACCGCTAATTCCAAAATTTGCCGATAGATGGCGTTGTAAATTGCCTCATCGAGTAGCGCATAGCCTTTTCACTATATCTAGACACCAACTTTATGGCTTAAGCTATCACCGTTTAGAAGTTAAGGATGGGGGGTGTAACGGATGTAAGTGGGAACCCTGTATATTCCGTCTTCTAATTTCCAATACAGAGAAGGAGAACATGTAGAAGGACACTTTTCAAGGGACAATAGAACTTACAGGAGGATGACGGTTGGTCACCTTATTTACTAAGGTTATTTAAAGTTTGATGTTTATTTTTGTTTTCTTTGCCATCTACCGGATATTATTTTGGAATATTTTCAGTATGAATGCAGTGTCTTGATTTTCTATTGATGCTGTAATTTCTTACAATAAACGCGTGGAAAGCATATAAATGGTACTTGTGACAAATATTAATTGCTAAAAGTATAATTAAGGTCGTTAACATGCATATTCAAGTTATTTGACTGAAGAAATATTCAAATCTGTCGGTACTGGTTAAATGATAGATCTCAATAAAGACTCATTAGAGTCAATAAAATAACAAAGGAAAACATTTCCAAAATTGAAATCTTACCAAAAATGAACCAAGCTTATGAGAAAGAAGGAAGCTATACTTATAAAAAGCAATGTTTGAGTGTGTGTGTGTGTGCGATGTCCAGACGAATCTATCGCACTTACAGCCATGAAATTTGGCACACAGGTAGTCTTAATGGTGACTCAACGCACCTTGAAGCCGGAATTTTAAAATTTAATCTAGAAATTTTTCTATTTAATATTTTGTGTTGTTTTGGGTCATTTTTGGCACGTTTACGGCTGTAGTATCTTTTCTAATGATCGTTGAAAAACAATCAATGCACCATCGAATAGAACAAGCAATTTTTGTTCTAATGAAGTTTGTTTTGAATTTCACATAATTTACTGAATTTTGAGAAATTTTTAAATAATAATCAGTTTTACGGTAATTTTTTATAAGGATTTCTTGAAATTCTCGCATCTGACGTTCTAACAACTCTTATAATTTTCATTTTTTTTAGCTTATAACTGGAACGTTTCTGTCGGATTTAAAACAAGAACGGTTAAAATATCTTATTCCGTTTTTTTAAATTAATTTTTACCTGATCAGTTCAAACAGTTTTTTGCTAGCGATGATTTAACAGCGAGAGTTTCTCCGGACGATCCCAGAATGCATTATTGCTTCGTCGCAGGAGCTAACGTAATATGCTTTCATTCCCAGCATGCATTTGTGCAATCGGATTCCTTCCGGTGACGTCATTAAATTCGCGTCATTGTCGAGAGGAAAAAAAGCGGGAAAATCAATAATGTGTATCTTTTGTTTTGATTTTGTTTTCAAAACTTTTTCGAGTCATTGTGGGCATTTTTTTCACATTTTGGCGAAGTCCTGATTCCACGGACAATGCTGTGCGCGTACTGCTAGTCTATACTTATAAAAGGCAATGTTTGTGTGCGTGTGTTGTGTGTGTGTGTGTGTGTGTGTTTGTCTGCGATGTCCAGACGAATCTATCGCACTTACAGCCAAATTACACAGGTAGTCGTGTCAAGGGACCGAATGCAACTGAAGTTTGAAATTTTAAATTTAAATCTAATTTTTCATTATCGTTTGTGTTTTATTGATTTTCGCAGACCTTCAATGATTTATTCTGAAGAATCGAAAATACGTAAATAGATAGACCATCGGTGGTATAATGCGATTTCGTTCTGAATATGAAGTTAGTCTGAATCTTCTAAACTGCTAATTTAATTTTAGAATTTTGTGTAACAGGCCTTGCCATCTAAATGGTTATTTTGTTTTAAACTTGTTGCATCCCGACTTTCTAATAACACCATTATTTTCAATTTTTTCTGTCAGGAATTAGAACGGTTCCATGGATTTTAAAGCAAGAACGTTAAAACATTCTTGTATCGTTTTTTTTAAATTAATTTTTTCATTGCTGAGAAAGTTATTTTTCCGATCGAGTTCTCACAAGTAACTTTGAAACGTTGATGTCAATTTTGATTTAAGAGGCAGACAATGTCCTGAATCTTCGGCCTGAATGAATTACTTCATCATGTTATTTTCATTAATTTATACTTTGCTGTCAATAATAATCATTTTCTATCGTCTTCTATTTGTATATTGTCTTTGATTAACGCCTGTACCTCCCAGTTGAAAATAAGTAGAAACTAAAAAATGTGTAGTCTTTGTTTTGATTTGTTTCAAAACTTTCATGTCATTGTGGGCGGGGTTTTTTTTTATTTTGTTAAAGTCCCGATTCCACGGTATAAAAAATTGCTAGTAACCCAGAAAATTGAAAGTACATAAAAACCTTTTTCTTTCCCCAGGAAAATTTAAAACATAAACCTGTTTTCCTGAAATATTTTTCATACCTTTTATTTTTCAAGCATGATAATAAAATAATATTTAATATATCTGTCTGAATTTTGTATATATTGTATTATAGTTATTCAGGAGGAAAACGACACAAATATCAGGTATGAAAATGACCCCTTTAAAGTTATTATGCAATTTTAGTTTTTAATAGAAGGCAAAATTCCTAAAAAATATTTTGAAGTCTAATCTGCAAACTCTTATGATTTTGCAAGACCTGCATATAGTTTGTAAAGTTTTGTCTTCATCTAAACCACACTTAAATGGATTATATACTGAAGGATACACCATTCCATCCATTTAGTTTTACTGAGAGTATTATAAAAAAATTAATTATATGCAAAATTCTGGTGCTCTTCAGAACATTTTAAAAAAAATATTTAAGTTCAAATTTTTTGTATGATAGTCTGGTGACACAAATGTCTTTGGAAAATGTGTTGTATTGAGTACTTTAGATGGTTTTATACTCTTTTGTTAAAGAATGCTGACTTAAAGTCAAATAATAATATGGCTAATTTTGTTACTATTAAACTTTGCGCGTTGTGTTTCTGCAATAATTCCATAGCTGTATCCAGGCCATGCTCTAAGGATGCTCTGTCCGGTGAGAAACATCAATTAGACAAGTGACATCAATCAGACATTTTTGATAGCTAATTTTATTATACGGTGCTAGTGAGAATATAAAGAATTGAAAATATAATTTACAGTATAATGCCAAACCATTTGCTGATAACATCTAATATCGCAAAATCTGACTTAAATAAAACAATTAATAAGATTCACTACTCGCTGAATGGATGTATTAGTGCTCACGTACAGTCGGCCATCGTAAAAATCATCATACCATACCAAGCATGGGAAAATAATCTTATCACACCTGTCACATACCTTCATGCAATGCGGAAAATAATAATTCATCAACTCCAGCAATTAAAGACAACATGCAGCACAGAAAATAATTCATCACACCATTGCTACATTACCCGCTGCAATGGAGGGCCATCTTGATCATTGTTCCGGTTACCATTACACCATGCAATGTGGAAATACCATCAATATCCTGTTACCACACCAGCTTTAAATGGAAAATAATTCATCGCACCTGTTACCACATACCATGTGCACAGAAGAATTTATTCACACCTGTTACCATTATACCATGCAATGTGGAAATAATTCACCCTGTTACCATATTACCATGCGCATAGAAAATAATTCATCACAATCTGTTACCACATGCAATGGTGAAAAATAGACCCAATAATCTGTTACTGGCCATACCATGTAAATGTGGAAAATAATTCATCACACCCAGCTCACACCATGTAATGCGGAAAATAATTCCATCAATAATAAAAAAAAAGAAACAATTACTCCTTACCCGTACAACAAAAGACATACGACTCTCCGTCATTTCTCCAACAATCACTTACGCAAAAAGATTTCGCATATGCATCCCTGCTTTACTAACTGAATAATTGGGATCTCACTGAGTAACGCACCGCTTTTACGCTCACTATTGTATTCTCACAATTGCTAGGCACAGGAAGCTCTACAAAAACTATAATCTTGTAGTAGAGTATATGGGGCAGCTTTATAATACTAGTTATGAAGAGCTGCTGGGATAATAAGCTGCTGTCCTGGCTTTTTTGCAGGAATTTCAGAGATAGAAAAGTATTTCATTGATTCAGAAAATGACAACTGCTATAAAGCGGGTGCGAGACATTTATGGACGAACAAGTACGCAGAACATATTACAGATCACCACATTTCACTAACAGGGTACTGGTCCACATCTTATAGATACAGTACCATTACATAGTATCAGTGCCCTCCGAGGAGAGAATGCTTAGAGGACCCAGACCAAAATTTCTTTTAAATGACATAGTAGAGACAAGTACCTAATAATCAGTAGATCTACATATCACAGGGGATCGAATAGACAAATTTTCAAAGTGGATGATCTGATTAAATAGTTGCTAATACGTTTCGCGAAGCGACCATCTCAAAGAAATGTCAAAAATCTTAAAGAAAGAATGCTTCAAATCTTAAAGTAAAGGTACGAGAGACACGAGAAAAAGACGTGCTAAGAAGCTTGTAAAATGGAATTTCCTATCAAGAATCATATAACGGGAAATTCTTAATTTTTCAGGGAAATCTCTCCTGAGAGATCCGATCGTAGAATTAATATTAAAATTGACTGGGCTGCACTAAATATTATTGATATTGTTGTCACACCTGCCCCATTTGACTCCTTTTGGAACACCTGTCATAATCTTATTTTGGGGTACAGATTTTTTTTTCGGGTTGGGATTATCAGTTAAAATTTCCGTTATTCCATCGATCTACGCATGTAGTTATCGTGGAGCTTCCATCTGCCACAAATAATTTGACATCAAATGCCAGATGATAAAGGGAGTTAATCCGTTACGGCGCGTCTTTTCACTCCCTACACCGGCAGTGGTGTCTGATAGCTCCTGAAATGAATTTCCACGTTCCACTCTTTACACTGGAACCGTTTCTCTCTCGTCCTGAATTGCCCAGCAACCCAAAATGAATCTCTTTCTGAAGTAAACCAGTCTGAATGACCATTGGTCAAAATCCACAGCCGGGACTTCACCTTTCGAGAAAATTCTCCAAGTTTTTCACGGACAACACAAAGAGGGTCAATCACCCCCGCGCAATTTCGCAGAAAAACTCAGAGTGTGAATTGTCCACTTTCTGTACGCTTTCCGTCCGGAGACAAAAAAAATGGAGAATTGAAGGAACGTGTTTTTCTCAACACGACAAATGCAAGAATATCACTTTAAATACCACAATTTAGGGAAAAAGGCCCCGAACGTACTCGGGATACCTTAAATCCGACTTCTTTAAAATCGTCGTTTTTGATGAAATTATCAAAAACAACTTTTATGACATAATTTTGTAGCCTGTTTAACCAACTTTCTAAAACTGTCTCACTTTTTACTCTACGTGAATTACAAATGGAGTTACAGCTGTTTTATTACCGAACTGTAAGCATTATTTTATGTTGCATGAAGACTTTAAATGTGTTTTCTGAGAAATGATATTTTTGAGGAAAACTGTCGACTGTAACAATGATTTCTCAAAACCTTATTCAAGTGTTGATAAGGAATTTTCCGAGATTGTTTTCTGTAATATGCTTGATGCTCTCCTCTAAAAACTAAGGTCAATTTTAAAATCAAGTATTATTTTTAAGCGCTTAAATATAAACGAAAAGCATTTTTTATGAAAAATCACCAGTTTAGTAACTATGTTCAGCTATATCTCAAAACTATTTTGAAGTACAAGAAATATTTTAGAGCATAACACAGATAACTGTCATAAAAATGTACTCCTACAAGGATTTTTGTATATTTAGAATATGATTTTGTCTATGGCTGTTAGCGTAAGGCAAATATTTTAGTCATTTTTCTTCAAATTTCTCAGTTTTTTTAAAAAAAGTATTATTTTGGGAGACTAATTTTACAATATTTTCATAGTTTTAAAACATATGCAGTTGAAAAATAACATTAAAAAATACATATAAGTTATTTTTCAAAAAAATGTCTCCGAACACAGTCGGATACCTTAAGAGCTGTGAACATCACATTAATTAATGAATTTGAATTCGACAACTCAATTCAATTGCAGTGTTAAATTCTAGATTGTATGTGGATGATTTGTATTTTGGTGCAAATAGTGTGAGTTGAGTTGTCAATGAAAGCTGTATCAAACTTGAAAATTAGCTGTTCTTGCGTGTATGTTCTTATATCTCATTCCTTGTACAGCATTTTTGTAAATAACAACATATAGCTCATCAACGGATTCCGACTCTACCACTTTTGGACGATTTTACACCGGAAAGGGGTGTAAGGCAATGAGTCATACGAGCGCATTTCTTGAGTTCTTTGTTAGATCAAGCTCAGTAAAATGTGAACATGACCCTTCCATTCTTCATATTCCCCCTATTTTGATGAAAATAACTCCGCCCGGCGCATGCGCAAAAGCGCAAAAGGTTTCCGAATCAGTTGCTAAACAATAGAATAAACACGCTGTGTCTCTCAGCTCTTGAGTCTGCCCGTTGCTTCCCTAGTGATGAATGATGCAGACCACCTGGTAATGACCGTATCATACGGTGAAATTAATTACACAACACTTTTCAAATGATTCACTTCCAATGTTTATAAAACATGATGCCTAGGTCACTTTTCCAAAATTGTGGAGTGGTCCACTTTTGTTCTCAACGTCTCAGCTAGAAGCAGCACACACCAAATGAAATTTATAACTACTAGGGGGCTCTGCGCCCTGCTCTCTGAAGCTCGCCAACCCCCAGGCGGATAGCGTTCCACGTTGCTACGCAAACCCTGCTCGCTTCGCTCGCCACAGTGAAGGCACTGCATGTCCTAACACAATTATTTTAAAATCTTTATATATAATATATATGAATCAGCTTTATTTTGCTTCTGATGCTTTAACCTAAATCAGCACAGAATAAAATCTTTTAGCCTCTAAGAAGATATTTTTCTTCAAATAAAACTTTCAAAGAAAATTATTAAAGTGCATAAATAAACAAATAAGAGTTGCAAAATTAAAACAAATATAATTATTCTAAAAATTAATTCTAAAAACAAATTAGAATTAATATTATTAATAAAGAGATTGTCTTATGACATCTTAGCGCTATGAACATAAAAAAGACAATATTATTAATAAATAAAAATCTTAAGCTGTTTCCCTTTAATGCTTTTACCTTAATCAAGAAGGAATAAAATTTTTTGGGTCCTGAACCTTAACCTACCTTATTTGAAGGTACGATTCGTTCGAATAGAACGTTATTTGTAGGCACTGCGTGATAGAATAGAATGTTATTTGTAGGCACTGTGCAATAGAATAGAACGTTATTTGCAGGTACTGCACGGACACATGAAACGTTATTTGCAGGTACTACACGGGCAGATGAAACGTTAATTGCAGGTACAATAGTAACGGATAAAATGTTATGTTTACGAATCATTCTGTTAAGTCAGTGGCGCCATCTGCTTATGAATTTAAGAAGAAATTGTTAAAAAATTTATATTTATAATAATGAATTCTGAATTAAATACTAAAATATAGAACATAATTTTAAAGATTACTGAATTTTAGATTGAGGGGAAGGTTTGATAAAATTTATTTGCAAGTTTTTGATTCAAACTTTTTTTAGATAAATCCAAGTCGCTGACTTAAATTATCTTGACTTTTACCTGAACGTTCTCTGGCTCTCGTAAGCCATCTCCTTCATTTCTAACTAATGTCTTTTAAACCATTTCATCCAAAGTTTCATTACATTGCAAGAAATATTGTGTCTTAAACTCATTTTTTTAGAGAAAAAGTTATTTTACACAGCAAAGAATATAGTAACAGGCTATTCCTATGGCGTTATGCCTAACATGGCGGACTTCCTGTTTTGTTTGGTAACAGACGTTGCCATCGACAAAAGAGAAATTAACCCCTTTTTTCCGCCACGTCCTTTCTCTGCTCTTAGCGTTATATATATATATATATATATATATATATATATATATATATATAATTTTTAATAAATATATATATGTATTTGATTCTTTTTAAATCTTCTTAAATGTATCTTATATTTTTATTCAAGAATTTTCCATTTTCATTTGTTTTGTGCTTTAGATGACGGCAATTTTTAACGATTTCGTTTGTCCTCAGCAGAAAAGCACAAATTACATATGAGTTTACTTTCTTCAGCTGAGAGTCGCTATGATATTTTCATTTTTTTTTTTTTTATTTTTTTCTGGTTTTGCCATTTTGTTATGTTTGTCTTGTTATTTGTTTTAGATTTATTGATATATATATATATATCCCAACATATAAACACAAAATAAAACTCAAAAACAGTAAAAAAAGGACAAAAATGGCTAAATAGACAAAACCAGAAAAACCGTAAAAAATATCATAGCGAGCTGCCTGTTGGAAGTGAAGTCTCGATATATATATATATATATATATATATATATATATATATGATATCATATAGATCGTTTAGCAACGTATTCGGAAACCCTCCGCACTTATGCGCATGCGCCGGGCGGAGTTACTTTCATCAAAATAGGGGGAGAGTGAAGAATGGAAGGGTGATGTTCACATTTTACTGAGCGTGATCTAACAAAGAACTCCGGAAATGCGCTCATATGACTAATTGCCTGACACCCCTTTCCGGTGTAAAATCGTCCAAAACTGGTAGCCTCGGAATCCGTTGCTGAACAGTAACTTTTAGTTGGTATATGATTAGTTTTCTTTTATTGCAGTCGATATTCGTCGACTCTCGTTGCCCGTCATCGAGTATCTGAAGCGTCCGACTTTGTATTCTCTGCGGAAAATAGAAGATGAGCCTCAAAAATGTTCCTTACCGAGGTAAGTTGTTGCGCAGATTCAAGCATTGCTCGAAATGTGAATTTGTGGAGGGTTGTTTCTCCGAAAATAGGACCTAATCTCACCAGCGGGAGTGGTCTCCCCTAAACTTTCTCGTATACTCCTAACACATGTAGAGAAAAAAATAAGCTGAAAGGCAGTAAAATGAACAAGAACCCCAAATGCAGTGGGAAAAAAATAAGCGAAACGTCATACCAGGATCTGATTCTCTATATCATGCGTACTGGTAGCAATCTTTGTGCACGCGGAAGGATTACGTCACTTTGTTCTTGAGCCCGCAAGAGTGGAAGTTATGATACATGCGTTTTATTCGGTACGCATCTCTTTGAATCTGATTCTTTACCTAGATATTTTGCAATCACTATAATCTACAATCAAAAACCTTCTGATAGTCATTGGATTCTGGGTTACAGTAGGTTCGAATATTTTATCCACGCGGGAATGGGGGGGGGGGGCAGAGCGGAAACAGCATCTTTTCGGGGAAGTATACGAGAAAGTTTAAGAAAGTTTGGGGAAAAAACCAAATATGTAATTTCAACGCCTTTTTTTAACCGATTTAAAAGAAATTGGAGACAAATCTACAATTAGGGTTTCAAGACAACATACGAAGTTTCATTTATCTAAGTAATTTCTTTTAGAAGATATCGTCTTCAGAAGCATGGGATTATACAGACCGACAGACAGTCAACCCTTTGAAGGATTTAGCTTATTTCACACGGACCTACATTCCTGATGACAAAACTGTGTACCAAATGTTTTCCATCAAGCTATTCAAGGGTTTGAGTTATAGTGTTCACATGAACGAGGACAAACAGACAGACAGACAGACTTCCCGTGGACGGATTTTGTCCAAAATTCGATAGAAACCTACAAATTATGTTTAAAGACCACATACCAAATTTCATCCCCGTAGCTCTAATAGTTTTAGAGTTATCGTGTTCACAGATAGACAGACATAATTCCAAAATTGTGTT
>BGPR01024713.1:0-22962 GCA_013235015.1 Araneus ventricosus | reverse complement strand
TATATATATATATATATATTTATATATAGATATCAATTATCAAATTAATTTTGGGTACTGAAAAAAAATAACACGATAATAAGCAATTCAAGCTATAATGATATAATTCACCTACCTTTTCAGATATGAAAAACCTAGCTACTATTAAAAGTCAATTTGCATACAGTGGTAGTACAATGCTAGTTGTGAAAACAAATTAGAGATATTAAAACAGAATCAGAATCTATGAATTTAAATCTTTTTATTTTAGAATAGTTTAAATTAAATCACTTTGATCACTGCCACAAGTTATACATATACAAGATGATGCACATGTTTAGAAAATGTAATAACCAAAATAAAAATATGTAGCTACACATCAAAAACAACAAGCGCTGCAGGCTCGATATGAAAAAAAATACTAAAAACACAAATACTTAAATCCAAGAAACATTTTTGCTTCTAGAAAAAAATTTGATATATGTTGACAATGCCAAGGCACACTTTGTTTGTGAAAACTTATTTAACACACATAATGAATAATGCCGTATTCACACTAGCATGGCGTCAACCCATAATATATACTTTCTTTCAAAATTTATTTTTGGTATAAAGTTTTAAGATGAAATCAAACATTGAAGATCGCTTTTTTCATTCACATTCGACAAACTTTTTTGCTATTTATAGGTGACACAACTGTGTAGTAGAAGCCCACAACTTCCTTCATTTTCATAATTATCACGACAAAGAAAACTGCGAGGAACAGGCTGTTCACTTATTATTGTATTGCTGTGCATGGCAGTTTGAATAGATCCTTCCAATAACTGAGATCGGATAAACACTGTTTGCTTCGAAGATCATTCATTCTACAGACTGTTGAAAAGGATTATATCCATAGTCCAAACTTTGAGTAATTATTACGAAGAGCTCAAATGGAATTCGACAGCCATTATTCCAAATGCGAACACAAACCGCTGCAGTTCAATCTCGTTCCGATTAACAGACTTGATATTCAATCGTATTCTTTTAACTGGCAGAAGGACATGGAAAGAATTCTTGATGGTCACCTTCTTCGCCATTTTACGGGAACAAACAGTATAAAAAAGCAGGGGCAAGCACCCTGAAGGCCGCAACGGCCTCCAGGTGCCCGCAGGTGAAAAACACACCTCCTTACTGTACCGTACTTCAATTCAAAAATTAACACAAAGGAATACGCTTCCAGTGAAAATGCCAAAACCTAATAACGCCAAAAACCTACGCGAACCAAGATGTCGAGGAAATAGTCCCGTTGAAAAATTTGAATTTAAAAATTAATAAAGTTGAAACCTTAATGGAAACAACAACAAAAGTTGAGACAATTACTATTTAAATCGAAAACAAAGTAAATAAGTAAGAAAAATTTAGATATTTAAAGAAACGGCTAAAATTATCGTTTGAATTTCAAAAATTGTCAAAGATGCCACAAGAGATGAAATAAACTTTAGTGGCGAAGAATTAAATTAATTAAAAATACTGACAAAACCGAAAAAATGATGTTGATGCAATTTTTGCAATCTAACAGATTTAATAAAAAGAAGGACGGTCTAGGAGATGCTATTAATAATAGGATGTTTTTTAAAACAGAGACAAAGATTAACTGTAAGTGTGCTGTATCATCTTTGCTGCAAACTTGTTTTGCAATCGTGGTGTGAAGCTTGCCCTAACAACTTCACAGCAATCTTGTTTTGCAAGTGGGTTGGTCAATTATGCTTTGTTACTTTGCAGGAAGTTTGCTGCAAAGTTTCCTTATCAAGTTTGTCATGACAAGCTAATATCAAGAAAAATCAAACTTGCTGCAAGTGTACATGATATCTGTGATTACAGTTTACTCAAAATACTTATTTTTTAAAAACAGTTCATTAAATTAAATACAAATGCTTGAATGTAAAATACCCTCGAAGAACACTTTTCGCCTTAAAATAAATAAGAATTGAAATTTTCAATTCATATGTGCGAAGCATTGTGGATAACTTAATAAAAGAATAGGGAAAGCAGTCATCGAATAAAAATGCCCTCCGTATATTTTTTGATTAATTTTTCAATAATCAAATAAAATTTATTGAAATAATTATTATTATTCCTAATCACATAATTTTTGTTAATTAGCAATAATTATTAACTTTGGATAGAGTAGGATACATAAACGTGATAATTATATTCCATTCATGCAAGAATGTTACTCATAGCTTAACCCTCTCACACCGAGCGAGGTGGTCTAAAAATTTCCCTTAACAGCCACGAAGGCCGGTCTGAGGCGGTTGGTTTCTTTTAAGGAGAGATGAGGTTCTGAGATGGCTTTGGTGATAAGCGCGGTAGGGGATTCCAATTATCCTTGTCAACCACAGCCCACTTCTGTGCGCCTTAAGGGAAGGTTATAGAAGGGGGTATGGTAAATTACCACCCAGGTTGGGAGATTCCAATTCATGTCGCTTCCTCCCCAAAACACCCGGTTTTAAAGGAGCTAGAAGAAAGTTGCCTCGGGATTAAAGAGTTAAAGCGAATATTTTTTTATGACGCTATACACCATGAAGGCATGCTACTGGTTGATGTAGAATGATGACGATAAACAACTTTGTAAAAAGAGGTACAAAATATTGGTTACGTACTTCGCTTATCATGAGGATTTTTTTTTATTTTAGCTAGTTTGTAGATGCTAATGGTTATCTGGATCTGATGTATTAACTGTCAGTTGAAAAGTGCAAAAAGTGATAATGTTTTTTTATATATACTGTCTGGGTTTTGACTGTATACTTGTTCACAGATTAATTTAGGATTAAAAAAGGCTTCAAAAAACAGAAAATGGTTAGAAAGCTAGAATTATCAAATGGTGTGAAAAAGAACCACTCAAAAATATAAGAACTTTTGCGCACAACATCGTCATAAAACTGCCCGGAAATATTAGTGAAGCAGAAGTTGTATCATCAATTCAAAATTCTCGGACATATTATCGATAAGAGAGTTATATCAATTATTGTGAACTGCATCAATGCTTATATCCAAGCGATTGCAGAAAATCTTGAATAAAGAAGCCGAGCGCTGCTCCTAAATACATCGGAAGCATAAACATTAATTGGTCTTCTTTATTTTAATGTACCCCCATAAGAGATTTATCTGCAATTTTTTTATATTTTATGCAATGTGTATTAATGCAACAAATGTTTTGTATTTAAATAAATGTAACTTCTTTCTCGCATTGTTAAAAAAACAGAACACCACGCCTACGATTCCCGTCGCGCGTCCTCGAATCAGTGTGTAACGCGCCTCCTCGCGGGTTAATTTAGTTTACCATTATATATGTGACTTCATTCTATGAAAGAGTGTTTCCTTTAATTCCTAACAACTTTTTACATCCTATTTCAGAATACAATCATTATTGTTAGTTTTAGATATGGAGAGAATGTACTTTTAAAAGTAAGAATTATTTTGTAAATCGATTTCTTTCTTTCTCAGTACACAAAGAGTATAACTACATATGGAACTTTCCACTTCAACTGTTCATTTATGACATGTAGTGAAACAAATATATTTCTTAAAATAATTGTTTTATTATTTTTATTTACTCTATAATTTTTATATTCTTATATCTATAATGTATGTATTATCTTCTTATTTTTCATCAGTTATTTATTAACATTTATTTAGACTAGTCCGTATGAATGCCATAAATCTGTCATTATTTTTTTCATTAGTCTATATGATTTTATTCTGTTATTTCTACATTAAATTATTTTGATTCGAGATGCCATAACATATGCTATCTATTTGATTATATATATATATATATATATACGTTAATGCATATACATGTTCCTATATATATAATAATAGCAGGATTAAATTAACGTCTGCGAACACTTATAACAGTTATATTAACAGATTTACCATCATATAAAGCTTAACAAGTTCATATAATCTATTTACCCAAATTTGGGGAAGAATTTCTCAAGAGTTTTTTATATAAAGACTTGCTTCAATTTATTCATAGCGCAATGTGGAATATTATTTCTCCATCTCTAGCATATTCAAAAAGCAGAAATTTCTATCACTTTTCCTTATCTTCTAGCTAACCTATCTGCACTATTTCGCTTGTGGGTGCCTTTTTTATCTGCCACGTAACCATGTAAAAAATAATTAATCACCATTTTTCATAAAAGTTTACAAAGAAGATATGCATTGTTGTTCTTGCCCTGAAATAATACAGTAAAATTTTAGAAAAATAACGAATTCAAAAAAGGGCGGATTACTCCGATAAACAAAACACTAGATTTTGTTTTCTTTTCGTTAGCAGAAAAATGAATATTCATAAATCAAAGGGAAGAATTTTTTCAGCAATTTGGAAGGCAAAATGGATATTCGTTCCCTTTTATATTTGACTATCTGTTATGCCCGGCGTTACTCGGAATTAAAATAGTTTAGTGTCTAATATTTTTGATGTTAAAAATTACTTTTATACAGAAAAGTACAATAAACAAAAATGCCTTTATCTTCTGAAACGTTTTATAATTAAAATGAGAATATCAATTGAACCAGACGATTTTTAAAAACCGCCGATAGCTAATTTTCTCCATAAGTTATTAATATTTGTTGCATAGGTACTTCAAATTTTGTTCATAAATCTTGCTGTATAAGAAAGATTTTAACGGATGTTTTGGGGCAATCAATTACATATTAAATTTTTAATTAAGAAAACGCGTTGAAATAAATATGAATAAAAAAATAACAAAAATTAGTCTTCATCCAGAATTTATCTAATGTGACATAGCAGCAGTTCTTCTCATATATTCTTGTTCTTCACCAATAAAAAAATTTTACAAACTGTAAATTATATACACAATTTAATATTTGAAAAGTTTTTAAAATGAGGGCAACGAATTGAACTGAAATGAAACTTGTGTCATGGTAAGCTAATTTTTTTAACTTTAAATATGTGTAAAAATAGTAATTGGTATCATTGAAAAGGTAAAATTTTGAACTTTAAGATGGGTATAAAAATATTTTTTGAACAAATTGCCCCGAAATTATTGCGGAAAACGGTTTCGGTTAATTTCTAATTAACTGACTGTTTAATATACTTTTGCACTTTGAAAAGTTTACAGGTATTTTCCTCTTGTCTTAAATAATAAGTATGCAAAATTTTGTTCTAAACGGTGCAGTGGTTTAGGAGGAGATGTGGAACATATATACATACAAACATACCGACATTGACTTTTATTTATATTTAGATATTTGTATAAAAATAAGCAAATATCAGAAATAAAGGTAAATTAGTTCAATGTCTAACCTTTGCCTAGCAACGGAGTATCTATAAATTTGCGTTATTTCAAAATCGTCTACAGGTAATTAACACTTTAATAAATTTTTAAATATTAATAAAAGATGAAGAAAAATGTCACAGACATAAAATTGGTATCTTTGAAAAGATAAAACTTTGAACTTTAAGATGGTATAAAAGTAAATTTCAAGGGATAATTTGCTCCAAATTTACTGTGGAAATACGGTTTGGGTTAATTTCTAATTAACTGACTGTTGAATTAACATGTGCACTTTGAAAATTTGACAGTAATCTTCCCCTTGTCTTAATTAATAAGTGTGCAAAGTTTGGATGAAATCAGTGCCATGGGTTAGGAGGAGTTGTGGAACATACATAGAAACAAACATACCCACAATGACTTTTATTTATATTAAAATGAAAAAGTGAATTATGTTGTATTAACAATCTGAAGTCTCGTATTTGGGATTGATCTATCCTAATTATCAATAGAACGTATCATAAACAATAGGGACTAACTGCATATATTTTCTTATTCATCGTATTTGAATAAATTTCAGCAATTCTGTGTTATTTAAAATAGGCGTGTCATTCAATCAGTCTGCGATTCCTGATAATAGTTGATCCAATGAAGTAAATACCACAGCAGAGAGTTTTCTGCATCGCTTGTACAAATGTGACAAAAATCATGTCCAACTTTCTCCTCTTCCACCAAAAGTGAATTCCTCGAATGAAATCGAATCGAATCAATCAATTTCGTTCCATTTACTAAAGATATACATGATGATTAATGCGAATTTGATGTAAGTTTTCTCTCGGAATGACGTTCCATGCCACCAAGAAGATCAATTCAATTTATAGGAAGAAACATAAATATGTTTTCTGCTTGTATTATGAATATTTTTACCGAGACATAAAGTACATTCTACAAGTATATTTTTAAATAATACGAATACTGTGAAGAAAATAGTCATTTAAAAATTATCTTAGTGCTTTCAATTGTGAAACAAAACCATATTAACTAATTTTTACAATGCAACATTTATTTAGCTCTTTCTTTATTTTACAGAGCATAAAAGAGTTGGTACAGACACAGACAAACCATATTTCAAAAACTGTCTAATACCTTTTCCATTACTTCGAGTAAACTTCCTTTTAACCAGACTTTATTATTCATGTTTGTATTGCGATTACACTCCAGCTTTGAAACAGTATATACCTGATAATCTTTGGAACACAATTATTGCTTATTTGATCGAAACTAAAGAAGTTTTCATTGTTTTATAAATTTTAGTTTGGTTCCATCATTTTTATTTGAGAATGGAAAGTCCTTTTATCATTCCAATCTATTTTTTTCTGTGGAGAGTAATATATATCGTGGAGCTGTGATTATAAAATAAAGAAAGTATTCTTTTCCCTTCGTAAAAGTGCAAGAAATCTAAATATGATAATTCAAAGAGAAATTCTTTACAAAAAAGGTTTGTCTTTCATTTTTTTTGAAAAAGTTATCCAACGCCGAGGCAGAACCAAACTTAAAATATAAATTCGATTTGACTCGATTCAAATGAATTCGAGAAATTTTCTAGGTAGTAAAAAAAATAGAATGTAGTGAAACTTTTTATATCTTTAAAACTTTCTTCTATTTAAAAAATATTATGTTGACAAGAATTCATCTAGTCAGAAATGAATTACATTTCTCTTTTTAAAATCCAAACTGTTTCCCACTTTTATAAAAATTAGATTTTCTAAGTCGAAAATGAATTAGATGAGCCTTACAATTTGTTTCAATTATTCCATTCCATTATTTGTGAAACTGTTTTGCATAAAAAATGTAGAGTTTCTTTAAACTCATTAAATCTTCATACTCTTTTTGAAATTTTATTTGTTTCCTTTTCTTTTAAATATTTAACTGTGAAATGAAAGAGCGAGGTAAATGAAATAAATTTATTTGCTTGAAGATTTGAATTTTTCAATTTGAATATGAAAAGGACCGAAAAATGGCTTCGATTGTTTCTCTAATACTTTAAGGCATGAGATGAAAGCTACAAATTGAAATAATACTGTTTAAATATATTTTGAAATCATCTAGAATTTCCAGTGGTACATATTATTCAAATTACAAAAGCAGAAATTAAATGCAAGATTTTCTACTGATTTATCTAAACCCAAACCTGAAAAAAATGAAAATATCTATTTCTTGAAAACTTGTGTAATTTAACATATTTGTAAAAGTAATGCAACAATATAGCACTAGATCGATATAAAATTTTGGATTCTCCAAATCCGTTGTTTTAGACAGCTGAATGCAATAAAGATGCTGTATGCAAAGAAATGGCACAGGAAAATGTGAGAGGTAGTCTTCTCTCTCGTGTTTGGGGAAAGAAGTCGAAATATGAAAATATAAAAGAAAATATAACGATTTAAAAGCTTTGTACATATTTTAAATTGGTGGGTGACTTATTAAATAGGTGTTAAGAAGATGTTAATCGGTTGGTGACTAATGTATTGAGTTTTTTAAAATAAAAAACGAAGAAATATATTTACACACGCATTTTGCATAAAACTTTTAACGAATCTAACATTTTTAATATACCTGAACTTTAGATTGCCTTTTTCGATTTCTTTTGTGTGTAATAATGTACGGAAATACAATTTCGGAATAATAACGCCTTTTTAAATTTTTGCTTCCTTATTAATTACGTGCACCTCGTTTTCATATACATTTTCATGTCAAAGTGTTGAATTCTCTATATTATATGATGGCCAAGAATTCTGTTCTTTATAAATTGATCATTGGGTTAAGAAATGAGATATAGTATTTTTCATGTTATTAGACACTTGATCCATGTAGTTTAACTCTTTAATACAGAGGCGATTTTTTTTTCTTCTAGCCCCTTTAAAACCGGGACTTTTTTGGGAGGAAGCGACATGAATTGAACTCTCCCAACCTGGGTCATCATTTACTCCACTACCCCACCCCCTGCTATAACCTTTCCTTAAGGCGCACGGAAATGGGCTGTCGTTGGTAAGGATAATTGAACCCCCTACCGCGCTTATCACCTAAGCGATCTCAGAACCTAACCTCCCCTGAAAAGAAGCCAATCGCCCCAGGTCGGCCTTCGTCTCTGTTAAGGGGGCAGTTGTAGATCGCCCATGACAGTCTCGCTCGGCCTGAGAGGGTTAAATAAAAAAGTCTATTGTTAAAACCAGATAATATTTGGATTTTATTTAGCTTCGCAAATTTATAAAGTGGTATTCTTTCATCAGCAGAGAAACGCATGATGTTACTATGATAGCAGACCTACATGAGCACAGGAAGTGAATTTTATTAATCCTTAAATCTTTGAACTGAAATTTTTTATGCCTGATTTGATTTTCAATATAAATAAGAAGTAGCATTTAATAAACAGATGTAAATAAATCGCAGTAATTTATCCTTTATTGGAGTTTATATCGAAAGCTGAAGTCTGCTTAGTGAATTCTGGAAAAGACTTTTCAGGAAGTATTTTTTCGAGAAGTAATTTTTAAATAGAAAGACATTTCTGCGTTTTTTCAGCTGAAGTATTAACAGTTAGCTATAGTATTGTTTCCAATGGTTCTTTCATAGAAAGTAAAAAAAAACTCGTTTTCTGATCAGGGAAAATAAACTGAATGAATCAAAGAGGTCTTCACAATAAAATTTAGAATGATGAAATGGTAATTTGAATAAAGGAAATTTTTCTGTCCTTATTATGAAGATAATCTGTCATAAGAAACCAAAAGAAGTACAAATTTAACTTTATAATTTTGCATGTAATAATTTTCTTTATAATTTTCCTAAATAACTTAGTTCAGATTCACATTTATAGTAAGGCAAAAAATTCCATACTCGTATCCAGATGAAAAATAATAAATTGCATTTCTTTAAGTAGCATTATGTTATTGTAACTTCATACCAAAGCAAACCAAAAGAAAATAGGAAATATAAAGCTAACAGAACAAGATTAAAAGTGATAAAGTTTTATGATAAATTAGCTTCCTTTTGAATATAACTTTATTTATTATACTTGTTTCGAAGAACGATAGTTAACCGAAATAAAAATAACTTTACTAAGAATAAATATGCAGGTATTTCTTCCATTTTTCGCTATAATAATCTATCGGGAAAAAATCATCTCACTTTAGGTGGAAAAAAGTCTTCGGATTTATTTTCTATAGGGTTTCATGGTCTCTATTTAATTAATAACACATGGTTTCTAAAGCGTAAAGCCCTAAATTTTCAGAAGCATCCTAAGCTTACAAATGCCTTGACATTTTTAAAACGCTAATTTGATAAACTCCGAAGTAAAAATGCAGCAAGTTTGTTTTTATTTCGAAATGATCGATATAACTTAACATACTGAAAATCAGATTAGGAAAGTTTCTATATTAAATCAGTTATTTTTAATCTGTGCAGTGGAAACCCTTCGGGGAGCAAGTCTTATCAGTACAATGGGTTCCAAAACTTTAATAAAGACAACAAGAATAAAAGAAAACTTTATATCGAAGTGAAATTACCAAAACTAATTTTTATGGCAAAATTAATATACCGAATTTTAAAAAAAATGTAAATTTATTATCTCCATATAATACAGTTGCTAAATCCCTTCTTTGCTCATCCGTGTTACAGAAAATAAAAACCTGGTACATGAAGTTTTGTTTAAATTCTTAAAAAAACCATCGTTGTATTTTTTAAAATCCAGAGAAGGAACTTAATATAATTAATTAATGTGTATTAAATTTTTACTTTGGCATCACCACTGTGCACTACTAATCGATGGTCGTAATTTTCTTTTTGCATGGTATCTTCATCCACTGAAAATTCTTGTCACCTTTATGCGAAATAACGCTGGAAATAACTTTTGATTAAAAAGTATTTGTAAAAAATACAGCTAAGGAAAATGACTTTCCTGAAGTCGAAAATTAATTCACGAAGGCTAATTTCATAAGCGAAACGAAAATTATTCACAATAAACATAGATCAGAATTGTTGGAATTCTTAGCAAATTTAAGTAAATTTGGAAATTTAAAGCATGTGCTAGAGTAATGAAATTAATTAATGTTCATGTATTTCGCGTCGAATGCATAATGCTGCTTAAAATACCTTGAATGAATCTTGCGGGAGGAGATACTACATGACACCACTATGTGTAGTTAATATCGTCGTGTCACTTTTACGTCACATAATTGACTCAGTTTGCCAGAATTGATTGGCAAAAAGGGTATAAAATATTTCAGCTACTATATCTTCAAAGTTCTACAATTTATTTTTGATGTGACAATCTTACTTCCTCTAATTGTCACGTCAAACAATGTTTTTCAAGTATCAATTAAAATGACGTTTCCTAGTTTTTTAATGCCAGACGAAATATGTTTCGGGAAATATGTGTTAACATTTTAGACTAGGTCGGATGCGTATTAATCAATAACCAAATGGTCAATGATCTTTTCTATAACATAACCAGAAGCATTGTGTTTTCACACGGGCCTTATAGAATAAACTGTAAATGTTCTGTTGCAAAATAAGAAGAAATAATGTAATAATTAAAAGAGTAGGAAAATGTGTAAATAATCAGAAATTGGCGTTTGAACCTAATGCAAAATAATACTGACACTTTCTCTTGTCTTAAAGAAAATATAATTATCGCATATTTTAATTGCATGAATAACATGATTATACTAAATTAAAAATTCCTTTGCCGTATTCTACTGAAATTTAGAAATTCATCTACATTTTGAAAATCATACATATTTACATACAACACACAAAAACACTTTTGTTGTATACCCCCAAGAGATTAAGCGTTATGCTTTTCTTTTCTCTTTTGTCCTGTTTTGAGATGTAAGAGTAGCATATTGTTACAAACAAGGAAAGTCGCTTCCCAGAAATGTGAGTCTTGTGGTTGGAAAGAGAGTTTTACATGGGATGACGGGCAGCAGCCACGTCTGAACCCCTGACCTAGGCAACAAACATGGCGACCTTCTTGGAGACTTGGCGACGAAATATGGGATATGACAGGTGCTGGAATCTTCTCGATATCTCTATTAGGAGAGGAGATACTCTTCAATGTACTAGATGATTCCATGTGACGTCACGGCCTGCTGGGGGAGACTATATAAGGAGAGCGCTTGGATGACGGGGGAATGCTGATCGATTGAGATCGCCTTGGAGCTCGAACGTCTTTGGAGTTCTATCCGCTGTGCGAGCTAGTAAGCTGTTAGACGCCGAGCGGTAGTAGTTTTTATCTACTGGAACGAATAGCTGAGCGCTATTGAAAGTGCTGCTATTGTCTTTATTTGTTATTTGCTGACTATTTGTGTTGCTAAATATCAAAGTGCTGAACTGCTATTACCTGTGAATAGTTGTCTGTTTACGTTGCTAATCTGTGCAAGAACTATTGTTCATGTTACCTCTGCTAGGTGTGTTCCTGCATATTTATAAATAAACTTTAATTCTCCATTATCCTGAGTGTTGGATGTCTACACCATACATCTATAGAACGAACTTTGTTGCAATATGAATGGGGGCGCAAAAAAGGCGATTTCCATTATATTTGAAACCTCTAATCTTCATGGCTTTTCTAATACAGCAGTCGCTCTGTCTTTAAAGAATGGACGCGAAGCCATGAAATTTCGAATGAAAATCGAAGTAATGGATGGAAATCATTGTAAAAGAAAGAGGGTGATACGACTGACTCGCATTATTTCAGTTAACTGAAGAGCAGAAGCGCAAGAAATTGCAAAGCTATAGAACTCCGGACCATCACAAACTTGCGCATTCCACAATACAGATCATAGAAATAAATTACTTTTAATAGCCGGCTGCTTAAAACAGTACCATTGGTTTTACCACTAAACCAGAAAAAGAGGTTTTTGTAGGCGAAAGCATATAAATAGTGGACATTTGATGAGTGGAGAAACCGAGATTTTTTCTCCATCACGCTGATGGAAGGAGCAGTGTGTGGAGAATTTGTGGGATAAAGGGAAAAGATCCATTAACGGATTCGAAACACCGCCATTCAACTCTAAAGAATTAAGAGCTGTTATTTTGTTAGTTATTTCTCCTCAACTGTCTCAGAAATTTATAGATACCATATAAATTTATAGACTAGCTCCTGTAATCAAAGCCAGAGGAGTTTCCTAGCCATATTTGTATATTGAAACAGGGTGTTCCGAATATTTCGACCACTCAGTATTGTTCATATTTGTTATATTGAATAATTTTCCTGAAAACCTATACACACTGAAATTTTAATTGATAAATAATTTTCAGTCGTGTTTTCACAATACGCTGAATTAAAACCAAAAACCCTCAGAAAAAATATGACGCCTTGCCTTTATATTATTTAAATTTAATAGAAGCAAGTTTCTTTTCGGAAACTGATTTATTTCTACTTATTTATTTTTAATGCCTACATATGGGTTTCTTCCATTTCAAAAGGAACCAATATTCATTGGCTCTCTTACCGTAAAAGTATAATTGTTGACATTATTTATTTATTTATTTAAGGAAAAGTTCGTTACAGAGAAAACTCCATTTACAGAATGGTATAAAAAACAAACACTCAAAGAACAAAAGCCACAATGAGTTAATCACGAAAAAATGCAGTAGAAAATAAAAAGTTAAACACAGAGAATACACAAAATTATAAAAATTTTGCGAAACGCATATATAATTAAAAGTGAAAACACATAATCACAAAAACATTAAAACACACTATGATTCTAATAGTCGTATAGTTTTTTTAAAAATTAAAACATTATTTTAAAAGACCATTTCCAAAAGGCAAGGGTTAAAAAGTCAAAACACACAGCGCCGAATCCTTGAAAAAACACCAGGAGTTTAAAAGTTTAAAGATTAAAATACACAATTGAAATAAAAATAACTTGCAACACTTAAGATAAAAATAAGTTGAAGCACGGCGCCGAAAGCATAGTATAAAAATTAAACGCAACCTATAAAAAACATTTAAAAATGGTCGAATACATAAGAACACGGAAAATTAAAACGCATAAAAATATAAAAAGTTGGATATTAGTCGATAGTAAAAAGGTAGAATAAAACATATAATGCAACCTGTGCTACGTGTTTTCCTGCATATTATTGAATAAACCTTCATTCTCCATTATTCTGCGTGTTGGACTGTTTACACCATACACCCACAGAAAGATTTTTGTAACAATATTCTCTTCTCCAAGAGAAAAATAATTTTGCATTTAGTTTCTGTCATCCAAATATGACCAGGACATGACACCAGACTTATCCTAGCATTTATTTACATAAGTTTCAGGCTCTGTCTTAGTTACGATACTATGCTGCATAACATTCTATTAGGATCAGATAAGGTCTTCATGATGGAGCGATTAAGATAATATGTACCGAGATGGAGAAACAGGTAAGATGCAGGACAAGAAATTGATTTATATGGAAGTGTCCACTGATGGAAATAGGATCTTAGAAGAAATACTAGCAATGGAAATGAATTCTCAAGCAAGGAGTGTATTTTATGGCCCATTTTTATCAGTTAAGGCGAACAGGGATCTTCAAAATAATTTTTAAAAAATTCAACTAATTAATTTGAAATTTTGCAAGAATTAATAGGAGCACTATGTAAGACAACACACAAAATTTCACTGCAATATATTTCTTTGTTTCTGAGTTATGGGTATAAATGTAATTTTTAATAACATTGAATAGCCTTTATGACAAATGTTGCAGCTGATACAAAATTGCTCGAAATCATTCTAATGTTTTTAATTAGTTACTCTAACCCTTTTCATCCAAAAATTGGGATTAATTCTTATTATTCAGAAAGGAATTTCAAATTGAATACATGTAATAACTCGACGCTATTGATTTTGAAAAAAAATATTCCCAATATTTGATATGGAATAAAATATTACCATTTTAATAACAAAATAACTTTTATATGAATGCCAAAAATTCTTCTCCATATATGTCTTTAAACTTATATAAAATGTCATGAAATTTGAATAAAAATTGAAGCGCCTGGAACATTTACCATATAGGTCATTAATTGCTATTAAAAATTACATTTATATCCATAACTCTAAAATAAATGTATATATTAAAGTGAAATTGTGTGCATCTTCTTATATAGTGCTTCTATGCCTCCCTGCAAAATTTCAAATTGATTAGTTGAAAATTTTAAAGAACTGATTTTGAAGGTCCCTGGTCGCCTTAAGGGGGAAAATAAACGCAAGTATTCTTTTTTTGTTATATTTAACAGGTGCAGAGATTTTATTTTATTTTAAACAATCTGCATTCGGAGCCCAGCTTGTTCGCCGGGAATATAATTTCAATTGAACCTCTTATGCATAATTGGATTTTCATGATTCTTTATCAAAGTAGTTTTAAGTTTCAAATTGCGTTAGACATTTATCTCATGTTCTTTCAGTAGTATTGCACCTGTTCTGTTCGTTGTCTGAACGAACGTTCCAAATGTATTCTTCATCATTTAACATCCAATTGCACGTTGTCGGCATTAACTTCACTATCTCATTACTCTTGCAAAATATGCACATGATATAAACATTAAAATGGCTCGCCACATATTACTTCCAGCAGCATTTTGCTGGATTAAAATACGCTGATAAAAAGAATTTAAACATAGAATTAAACATTAAGATAGTACCTTAGCTTCAACAATGGAAGAAAAACAAGCAAATAAATATTTGTTTAAACAATGAAAACGACGTGAATTTCATTGCAACCATAAAAAAAAATTGTTTTAATTTATGACTAAAAATATATTTAAAAATCTATTAAAATTAGAGAAATAATTCCATCAACATTTTAATTTATATAAATGAAAATATAATTTTTTGAACGTTTAGATGGTAAATAAGAAATGTAATTTTCTATTATTTTTACATTTCATCAGAAATACACTTCACTTAAAAATTACTCAAAGAAACCACTTTAACAACTTTCGTTATATTATATCATAACTTAGTAAAACAATTGTTTTCTGTGATGAGTTTTCTTTAATATATACAGTAAAATCTTTTTACCTCCCTAATTGAATCGATTGAATTTAAAAGGGGGCATCTGCCGTTTTAAAAATTTTACAGGAGAAGAAAAAAGCGAATGGGCTGTAAAGAGCATCGAAATTAGGGCCCAAATTATTTCGAATATGTTTGACAGTAAAAAATGAACCTATTGACGACAACCAAAAATATTAGAATTATTAATTTTTGAAAAAAATCCAAATTTAAATTTTGCAGAAGTCCCTTTCTGACATCAAACTGTTTAAACGCTTCAGAATTTCAGGGAATAAATGATTAGGAAGAATGGAATATCAATGAAACTTAACTAAAAGTCAAAATTTGTTTATTTTTTAGCAAATTTAAATTTAAAGAGCCAAAATAAAATAAAAGTTAAATGTTATTCCTTTTTAAGTAAAAACCAGATTTATAACAGAAAACAAATTCCAGGGAAAAATAATTAAAAGCCAGAAATATCAAGGAAACACAAATAAAATTCAAAATTAATTAATTTCATGCAAACTTATAGTTGAAAGAATCCAATAAAATGATAAAGTTATTCTTTTTTCAAGTTAAATTCAGATTTTAAGCAAAAAAGTAACGTAAAAATGTTCATTAAGCCTGGAAAATCAGTGGAATTCAAATAAAATTTAAAATTTATGTATTTCCAATTAAATTTAAATTTAAAAATATACTGTTTTTAATTGCAATTTAGATTTTTAAACATTCATGGAAATATGACTATGAAGCAATAAATATTAAATATAATTCAAAATGTGTTTATTTGTAATTAAATTTAAATTTAAACTAAAAACACAAATAATTTTTTAAAGTTTTCAGCAGAATTAAGATTTCAAAAATAAAAATAAATAGTAGAAAAAGATGCAAGTGAATTTGAGTCCTGTTGAGGGTCACTTGAAGATTCCCTGGGTTGTTTTGATCTCTTACAAAAAGGTATAGTGTTCTTCTGGAATGTATTTTATAGTTTTTCCGATATCATACATTTTTCTAGACATATCGTTCTGTTGGACGTCATAGATTCAGTGACGAATCTTAAATTTATTTCTAGGTTTTTCAAGCGAGATTCATATTCCCTAATCTCATTAATATTATAACAAGTAGCGCTCTGGAATTAGATCTGTTGAACTTTAAGTGACGAAAAAAATTAATTAATTATCAGAAATTTTAAACGTTAGTTTTTGTTCTGTTGCCATGTTTCTCTATAAAAGTCGTCGCTCAAGCATTTTTTTCTTGTAATATGTATACCGGCCATCTAGGGATGGACAGCAACATTTATTTTAAAAGGGGTCTTCTGTGCAGAAGTCCCTTTTTAACATCATACGGAAACTTTAAAGCTTTACTACAACATGACTGTGAAAGGCATAATTTCAGGTTTTACATTAAACGATGCAGTAATTTCTACCAAAGGTGCAGAAGTCCCCCTCTTAAAACCAAACGGTTTAATTCTTCGCAAGTTTTTTTATGAGCTTACTAGCACAATTTTCATCGAACGATAAAGTAACATAAAATGATATATAATATTACTAAAACGGTAAAATGAAATGTAAGCATAAGGCAGGAGCGAGAAGTATGTGCAAAAGCGCATATATGTTACTCTTGATCTAGATTTGCTATAAATATGTAATCATTCTGTGAAAGAACAAAGACACATTTGTGCTGCATGCTTACACGTTTCTAACAGTGTTTTTCATAAGAATAATATGAATCGCCATTCATCTCACCACGCATTATTTATATACATCTTAATGTTTTTGTAGGATTTTATAAAAAGTTTTTCTTAAAGGATTTATACATTAAGCTGTGACATCCATTTTCTATTTGACATGTATTTCGCCATTCTCACTAGAACACCCCGCTCCATATTTCGCGAAGAAATGGTAGCTTGCCTTCAATTCGTTTTAAGATATATTATTAATTCTCAGCACCATTCTCTAAGACTTTTTACTCGACTTTTCCATGATCAAAATTTACCTATGAAGAGTAGTTTAATTTAATGTTGACATCCTTAAAGTGTTATACTATGAGTTTAAAGTTTTCACTTTTCCCGTTTCCTGGAAGTTCCGGTGACAGTATGTCCCAATCGTATAATCTATTGCAGGAAAACTTCTGAGAAACTCTCTTCCCTACCAATAGATTAGCATGTCAAGGAAACAACTTTACAGCTTCGTAACAATAATATTATTACGAAGACATAAAAACATGTCCGTCATATTCAATCTGAGAATGTTTCCAATTTTCTTTAATCATAATTTCGTTCCCTAAATCCTTAAGAAGCAAGCACTCTGTTCCCCAAACTTTAAGAACACTAAAGAAATAGAAATCCAAATGTAAAATGGGATTTATTTACCAGTAGGGGAACTAAAGATGATCTGATAGTTGATCCTCCTGTACACGTATATACCCAATATGGCCGAAGGTTTTAAAATTGCATACAAAGATGTTGTGCGCATAATCAAGATGATAAATTCCATAATCATGTTCGTTTCAGTTTGTCTTGTGGGTCATATTATTCTAAAAAAAATGAAGCATTACAGTCAATTTTAGGTGGCTAATTCTGGCATTGATCTGTTAAATTACTATAGATTTTCTCGAACTGCAGTAATTATAATTCTTTTCATCAGACGTTTATAAGAATAGAATATTTCACACTTGACCTTAAATAATTTCTAAATAATGCTAATGTTAATTTTTACCCATTCTCGGCATTGTATTATGATCCATAGATGATTTCTTTTTCTAAGAGATAAATTTTTTATTCCTTTCAAAATATTTATATATTGTGCAAAAAATAGGTCATTAAACTTTGGAAATTAAATTACTTCCATTACTTCTCCTGATTTTAATTCTGAGCGCGAAAATTTTAATTTCCAGTACATTATGTTCAACAAAACTTATTGAAATTGACGTGCAAAAATCTGTATGAACAATAATAGTTTCAACATCAACACCTGCAATATAAAGAACGCTTTTTACACATTAATCTTTTCTGTAAGCTTTAAATCGCTACCCTTGCAAACTAGCTCTCACTACCATTAGGAAGCAGCATTTAAAATTACTCCAAGATTGTAGCTGTGAGTCGCGTCTGCTGGAAAAAATAATATGCAAGAATTTATTCCTACCATTCGCCTCTTAAAATGAGAGTGCAGCATTTTTTTTGAATCTTCATATTCTTCCATTATTCAACATTTATTTATTTATTTTTTTCTTTTCTTTCTTATTCAAATCCATTTAGGAGATCAAAGCCACAATTATTCTCTCATCCTTTCGCTTCAATTCTAGATAATGTTATTTGAATTCATTTTTCTGAAACAAGTAAACACAAAGCGCTTTTGAAATTCTCTTTCTTATAACTTTTGGTGAGTGGATTACAGAGTTAAAAGCATGAAATATAGGTCAAAGAAGAAGAATAAAAGATATAAAATAAAAAGAAAGATATTTTTAATATAGTGGTTGTAATACCTCAGCTTATTTTTTACTTGCTATTTATTAAAATGCTCCTCTTAAGAGAAAACACATTTTCTGGAAATTCTTGAAGTTAACTTTGCAATTTTGATTTTCTTTAGCTTTTAGAAATGTTGTTAAATGTTTATTTTTGCCACAGAATAGATTTGTAGAATTAAGGCTCATTTTGTTGCAGAAAATTTATGCTATACATATATAATAAGTCTTTAAACTTTTTTTCATCATAGCAATTTAAGGCAGGATTCCAAAGACAAAATAGATGGTAAAGTAATTTTCTTATTATTTCTTATATCAGTGGCACACTACTGCAAATGCATATATTCTTGCTGCCACTTCATTAACTGATTTGTACTTTGGCATTACTTGGAAACGTGCTAGGATGATGGAATACCTCTGAATTTATTTATATTCGATCTTTATCTATTGATTCGTTAGCAATACTTGTAAATAAAATTTTACAATCCTTAAATCACATCCTTTTAAGTGATAAATGAATGAGAATGAAGAATGTTCGAAACAGACATCAGGACAATTATAACGGCATATAAAGCCAGTTTGTTTTGAATTATGACTTATAGAGATGCTATATCAGAAATATTTCTTCTTTATTTATTATTTATTACATGTATCACGTCCTGTAATTATTAAAATTGCATTCCCTTCATCGAAAAATTTATGGATAACTGCATATGCCGACAGGATTTTTAATTATCCTATTGTACTGTGGTAAACAATTTATTATCATATTACTCCAGTTTTGATAATAATGTGACTATCTTCGTCATGCACAAAGGGGACATTTTGAAAACTTTATCGTGTAAACCCAATGACAAATTTATGTGAATGACTGGAGTCACATTAATTCAAATTGTTTATTTAATTTTCATAGGTGATGCAAATATTTGAAAAAATGTTTTTAAATTTTGTATATCTATTGCTATGAAAATCGTCCGGTGTGTGTGCGGTGAAAACAGTCCAAAAAGCAGGTAATGGATAATATCACTTTATTAACGAATATTCCAGAAAACGCGAAGTGAAGGTAATAGGAAAAACAGCACTTGCAAAGATTAGTAACACAAACAAGCAGCAATTCATTAATTAATAACAGTAACAGCACTTTCAATACCGATCAGCATCTAACAGCTTACAAGCTCGCACAGCGGATAAAATTCCCAAGAGAGATTCCAGAGACGTTCGCACTCCAAAGGCGATCCCAGTCGATAAATACATAGTCACTGACTTGTGATCCGATCATGGCTTTATTTATAGTCACCCCGATAGGCCGTGACGTCACATGGAATCATCTGTATAATTCTGGATCTCGGCCCCTAACAGAGATGTCAAGAAATTCCAGTGCACACCTTTGAGATCCCACATTTCGTCGCCGAATGTTTCACCAAATCGACAAAATAGTCGCCAAGTCTGTCGCCGTGGTCGTGGGTCGATGTATCTATTCCCTCGGAATCCCTGTAAAACTCTCTTCCCAAACATAAGACTAACATTGCTGGGAAGCGCAATTCCATGCTCGTGACACTATTGTGTATCTGTATCTTCTTCTTAACAAATTTGCTCTCATATGTTTTTACGGCACTGAGAAGAGAATAAGATACTAAAGGTGTCTTTATATTATTTGGTTACAAAGAATTCAACAAATATTACTTTAAAATTTCAAGGATTATGAGTTAGTTTTTGGCAACAAGATAAAATTCATATTTTGTTGTTGCTACAATCTCTCTCCAAAGTCAAACAAATTAATGCACTATCATCAGGATAAATAAAAGTGTATGATTTTTTTTTCCTTGCCGATGTTCAAATATACATGAGAAAATTCTTAAATTTCCATAAATTTACGTATTCAGAAATCATATAAAATTCTTAAGGCTATTATAAAAAAATAATTGATAAATAAGAAATGCGTGTGCATTTTTAGAGCATCAAAGTTTTGAATTTATTCAGGAATAAACGACTTTGAATTGAAAAACTTCACTTCATTATGCCCCTTCAAAGAATATGGTGGGTGTGACTTTTTAAAAATATCTTCCTTTATTAATTTCATATTCTTATGTAAATAAATATAAAGGACAAGAAATTCAACTATTTTTTGAAAATTAATTACAGCATTATAAGCTTCCGACAGAGGACATGAAAATAATTCTCACTTAATGAGTAATTTATGCTCAAAAGACACATAAGTTTTGTACTTCTTTCGAAAAAAAATATTCACTGAAGCAAAACTGAACATTTTTATAATTATTTAGAAATTATTATTAAGAGCACTATATTCATTTATGGAGCTTAAACAAATATTATGTATATACGCACTGATATTTACTTTAAAATCTTTATTAATATGAATGGAAAATTTATAAGAATAATTTTAAAAAACAATGATTATATATTTATATAGAAGAGTAATTTTTTAATGCTAGCTATATAGAATAAGATAAAATATTTCTTATGTACTAGCTTAAACAAGATGTTTCTAATAGAGTATTTCAGCTTCCATGTTAATTAAAAAGATTTTCCAGTTTCATCCAAGTTCTTTTATAGCCTCCTCATAAATGAAGTATTAAAATTTCTTTCAATTATTCGGCTTTAAAAGGAAGTTTAATTAGATTTTTTCGTATAAAGTACAAACGAAACTCTGAAATATTTCTTCATTTTGCCATAATAAAGATTCAAATTTAGATAAAATATAGTCAAGAGAAGAAATTGCTGCAATAAAACGTTTTCAACTTAAAAGAAATTACTTACAACTTTTCTTAAACCCCAATAAAGAAACAACGTTTTACTTACACTTTATCATAAATATTTTTAGAAATACTTTTTAGAAATAAATTGAAATAAAATTAGATTGGATCGTTGGAAATCATATTTTTGCAATGTTTAAATTCGTTTTGTTGTGAATTGTAGTTCATTAAATGTTTTTATGCTTATTATCTTACCAGGAAATTGGCAAATTATTTATTCGTATAAAATTATGTGTATCTGTAAAATACTGGTAAATGCACTACTTTTTTCCTTTATGATTTGAATTGTTCTCTGAAAACACAAATTCTTAACTAATTTTAATCTAAATGTTAAGAAGTATTTTCTGCACATTTAATCAAGAAATCATTAAAGGAATAGCATATACATGTACAAAAATTTGTACGAATAATGTAAATATATTTAATAAAAACTATTTTGAAAAAGAGTGTTTTAAATATTGTACGAAAATTTGAATTTTTTAATGAACTTGTGCTGCATAATCTTTTATTTAAAATTAATTATTTTAAATATCATAAAAATTTGAAATATATTTTCCTTAAATTCACTGATAGGTGGCGTCCATTCATATGGAACTAAATTTGATTAAATTAACCGATTGACTGATAATTTAGCTCTGAATATATTAAGATAGTGTATTTTCATCAAAAACAAACAAACAGAAGTATAAAAATTTTAAAATTCTGACTTATCAGGCAGCAAGGAACAAATAGATCACAGAATTCCTTATTTTCAAACTTGAAACAAGTCAAGTTAAATAAAAGTGAAACAAAGTTACCGAAAAATAAAATTAGTGCGAAGTCAGACATTGCAGTTATAAAAAATGGTATGTATACCAACTTAGTAAGCATTTTAAGTTGCTTCATTTTTCCACCTCATCTACATGAGTAATGAGTTACATTTGTCGAAATTGCTGAAATTTGAATCTTACCACTTGTTCAAAATTTTCAATATCATAAGCATAATTCTTACTTTTAAATTGGTTTTATAGTCAGCAAATATAAATGTGTGTTACACCGCATGTTTAAAAAAAAAATTTACCTTTGATGGTTCAAACATTGGAAAATGGAAATGTTTTAGTAACTGACACATATTTTCACCTAATCTATTTTTAAAATTCCTCCCATTAATAAAATTGTGTAACTAATGCAAGTTGACTCTACAATTTTATCCATTTTAACATTCATATTAAACAGCTGGCAGACCTTCACCTTCTTCTGACCATCGATGTAATTGGGTGAACAGAAAATCCACCGACTTTGAAGCTAAGTCCCGACCACCAGACAACCATATCTTTCATTTTATATCGAAAATTCTGTTTTATGTATATACAGTATTATAGTTACAATAATCCATCATGTTTTGAACTAAATGCCTATTCTCGGTACTTGGTTCTA